>BDJD01005598.1:130486-148597 GCA_002564525.1 Rosa multiflora
TCCATCGGCACCACATCACACCAAACAGTATCCTTGTAAGATGAAAACTGAATAGGAACTTGACATCGCTGTGTCATGGGAATGGAAGACTTGTCAATCTATGCCACACGATAAGGTTGAGGATGATCAGCAGCGGTCAAACCCAGTTTAGAGATGGTTTGAGGGGAGACAACATTGATGCAGCTTCCTTTGTCAATGATGACCTTATAACTTTTGTCTCCATACTTAACATAAGTGTGAAAAATGTTTGTTCTCTGCCAATCTTCAGTACTCTTAGGTTGAGTCAAAGTGCATCTAACCACAGCCATTTTTGGTTGAACAATGTCTATCGGTTCCCCTTCCACATCATCATCAGTAGCTGGAATTTCAGGCTCATAAACTTCTTCCTCCAATTCTCCTTGAGCATCAGCCTCTTCTTCTGTGCTTGCTGCAAACAAACTTCGAGTTTGCTCTTTAGTTGGGCATTGACCAGCATAGTGACCATAACCTTGACATCTATAGCACCTTATAGATCCCCCTCCTCGCATACTAGATTGTAATCCCTTTTCTTTTTCAGCTTTCACCAACGAATTGGAAGTATTGGAGCCCTTAGAGAATGGAGACGGTTTTGTTCCAGAGATGCTAGGACGAAACTCAGAGTTCCGCTGATCAAACCGCTTGTATACAAGGGTTGTAGGGGTCTTCAAGTAGCGCTCCAATTCCAGCACTAATTGATAAGCTCGCTCTAATGAATGTACATCATGAGGAATCAGCTCTCTTTGAAGTTCTGGACGAAGACCTGTTCTGAAACGAGCAAGAGTTACTGATGGGTCTTCGGTGATGTTACATCTCACCATAAATTCTTCAAACTTATCAATATAATCAGCAGCTGTCATGCTTCCTTGACGAAGAGATTGCCATTGGTCAAGCAAGCGTTCCTTGTAAGACAAAGGAACATACTTCTCCTTCAGCCTTTCTTTCATCTCATCCCAATGAGCAATAGGATCTTCACCATCTCTAGCAATTCGTCTTTCCACATTAGACCACCAATCTCGAGCCTTGCCCACCAACTTCATCTTTGCAAACCTTATCCTGTGATCTTCAGACAACTCATACCATTCAAAATAATGATCCATGTCTGATAACCAATCCAAGAAAACCTTTGCATTCAGCTGGCCATCAAAACTAGGAGCTTCAATCTTCATAGACTTCATTGCTTTTTCTTCAGGATCATGTCCATCTTGCCCATTGTTACGTCGAACATTTTGTCTGTGAACATTCCTTCTAGGTTGCACCCTTGGCCCCCCACGTACACTTTCTTCTTCATTGTAGATGGAAGCTTCAATCTCTGCCAAACGACGGTCAGAAGCAACTGCCTGATCTTGTAATCTGGTCTCAAGATGACCAATTTGGGCGGCTAAACCTTCTATCGTTTTAGCCAAAGTTTCAAGGTCCATGGCTAAATGAAGTTTCTTTTGGCTGGAGCTAGGAGACACCAGAGCTTGTCCAACTCTGATACCAAAACTGATGCAGTATAATCACTGCCTAGGCACCAAGATCAACAAACTCTAAGGTATAGGGCTTTAACACACAGGTTTGTAGGGTAGAAAGTGAAAACTAAGAACTAGGATTCACTCCCAGGTTTCTCACTCACACACAAGGCTTCACACCAACACTCCAATCTCTGGAAAACTTAGAAACGCTCTGAAATTTTTATTCATCACGACATGATTGGCCACTTGGCACTTACACTTATTTATATTTGAGCAGATAGCTCATATTAACTAGCATTAAAGACTCTTTCATAGCTAGGGCTGTTACACTTCATAAAACTGAAGCATAAAAGGCCTAATAAAGGAATTTAAACTCCCAACTGAAACTGAAATAATAAAGAAACGTTAAAATCCCAAACTAAAACTGAAAGACACCTGCCTAGAGACTTCTAGAATGAAAGCAATTAATCAAACCATATGGAAAGGCAATGACTAGCTGCTCTCCTTTTCCATTTCTGTCGCTCATAAACCTTAAAAGGTTTGGCTATGTTGTCATCATCAGTTACCCACTATTCACTGCTTTTTAGTGTTAATTTCACCATCTGGGTCACGAGCACAGTGTATTTCATGCCTTGGGTCACCATGTACAGTGTTCTGGGTCACCATGGTGACCTGCACAGTGTATTTCGTGACCCAGAAAATGAAAATATATACTAAAAAGCAGTGAATAGTAGGTGACCCGGTGACCCAACGGGTGAACTTGCTCTTATATTTCGGTACTAGAACCTTCATAATCCAATTTTGTTGTAGTAAACATGATATAAGTACAAAGACCAACTTGCCTTGTATATTTTGACCCTTTGATTGTTATATTGGTTTCTTCCTATTATGGTACTCCATTTATATAAAATTTATTCCCCTCTCCTTTTATGTTTTCTAAGATCCTTGGGTAGTAATTCTTTCAGCAGATTTGATCATGCTTTCCAAACTATTCTGCGCGTATAAAAGGTAGGTCATATACTATTTCCTTAGATACTTGAAATTCGAGGTCCAAGTTGTTAGGATTGTATCTAAGGTATACATCTGTGTTGTTCAGCAATTGTCAGCTTCACAAATGTTTCTAGTAAGTAGTACCCAAAGACAGAAGATCTGGGGGTATCTTGCTTTTCGTGGGAGGAATTCTCTCAGTTGGTAATTTCTTAACACACTGTTTATCTCATATAAGATCTTGTTTTACCAAAGTAACTTGAGCAATATAAAAATTATATCATGAGTAAAGAAAAGCAATATAAAAATTATATCATCTTTCATCATCAGAGAACATGTCAGAGGCAAATAAACTAGCAGAGAACATTTTGGCCAAGACAAAAATTTAAATCATGTGGATGCAACCCAATTTAGCTAGCAGTTATAGTCTATTGTTACATCTTCAAGATTTGTTGTTTTTGCCAAGACAACATGTGAGGACATCATTCTCCAAGACGGTTTTGCCTAGGGATAAAAAATTTCAGTTTGCAACAAGCTTGTTAAACCAATTGGTTGCTTTCTATTTGGTGATGTTAGTGATGTTAACTGTGTCAGTATGATTCAAGTTGGGCGTTGTACTGTCCTTCAACTAGGGGAACTTTATACTTTCATTTTGGCAGAAGTTGGAGCCCAAATTAGATCAAACTATGCTGAAATCTTTGTGGGGGCCATCAAATGACAGATTTTCTACCAACTAATTAAACTAAGGGTACTAATACAATTTTGGGTAAAGTCATCCTGTGAAAGCAGATTTATTTTTTAGATTATATTTTTTCCAAAGTAACTTCAGAGCAAGTGCACCCGTAGTTATGAAAAGGCAAAGTCGAGAAGTCAAGAATTCGACCAGTCAAGTTACTATTCACTGCCACTGGGCATAGGTTTGCACCCGTTTTTTTTCTTGCCCGGTCAACACTGTTCAAATTCTCAAAGCAGCCAACGGCTACTTGCCACGTGCCTCTCTCTGGCGCGTCTCTCCTGCGCTGGCCCATGTTGCCCAGATCACACGCGTCTCTCTCTTCGCGTCTCTCTCTGACTTCTCTCTGCGCTAGGCGACAAAAGCAGTCTCCAATTTGCGGTCAGCAATTGTGTAAGAGATGGGGGAGGATTTGGTCATGTAAAAGTGTCAGTAAAACATAGATTTGTCAGGTGTTTGGAGCACTGTGATCCATAGCCATGAGGGCTTGCTCTCTACGGGCGTCCATCCTTCTCTGGTTGCAATTTACTTCTCCCATCTTTGGTGGTTCTGCTTCCCTTTTTGAGTTTGAGGTAATGAATCATAATGTACTAATGTGTCAATGTTCTATATGGTCATTCAAAGAAGTAGGGAGATAGTTTCAGGCTGTTTACACCTGTTTTTTCGTGTTTGCAGTTGTATTTTTGGCTCATGATTTTCGTGGGCAACATGGTAGTCAACACCCAGGAGATGATTGAGAGGGCACACCTTGGTGATCTGGACTACGTGAAGCATCCCCTAACCCTTTTCACTGATTTCATTGCTGTTTTGTTCGCGCACACATAATCAAAGTAATTTTGTGTCTAACCAGCTTAGAATACCAGCTTTCCGTTTAACGGGTTCTTCCCCCGTTTTCATTTTACAATCTTCCTGCTATGCTATCTCAGCAGAAAAACCCATCTACGGATTTGCGACCTCCCCCGCCACAGCCACAACTAGCTTCAAATTTATCAAGCCGATAAGCATCCATTCTCTATAAGGTGATTATTTGATTTCCAATTTGTGTTTTCCGATTCTATTTCACAATTTTTTCTAGGTTTAGTTGTATGTTGTCATGTGTAATTGGATAATTGTAGAGATAATGATCACAGCCCCATTTCATTCTGATATGGAGGTACTTCTAATTACGATATTAAGCACATCCATCCATATGATTTTGATTGATTTACATGGAGATTATCTGAAATTTACAGTTAACTCTGAAATCTTATGGTAGCTAGGCATAATTTCTTCTGTTAAGATGTTATATCAGAGGGTCTCATGAAATCAAAATATGGCAGAAATTGCTCGTACGGTAACTGCCTATATTCTGAGGACTTGAATTACAAGCCTTCTTCTGTAAAGTTTGCACCAAGCAATAAGCATTACACTTCAATCATAACCATCATTCTCCCACTCATACCCCACTGACTTCATTCACATATCCTTCTATTTTCTTGCCCTGCCAAGCAGAACTCCCTACCTCTCTATTCCTCTTACTTGCCAAGAAAGAGTTATACTATTGTGTTCTCAATGACATGGTCTTTCCACCTTAAAATGACTCCCTTTCACCTAACTATGCACTAATATATACCCTCCCCCCTTCTTCACCTTATGCTCAACTTCTCCACCTTAGTACCTTACTCTCTCTTACTAAACCAATCCACAAAGACATCAACAGTAAAACAATGACACCCCAATACCTCCTCTCATTATTCTTTTTCATGATCTTCTTCTTCCATTTGCACATAATTTCTGCTCAATCTCCAGCGGTCGCATATTTGCTTCAGATTGCTTATAGCTGCATATTTGCTATTCCTTTTGGACCTTTTTTCTTTTAAGTTCACAATTAAGGTGCAGGAATAAGATAAATTGGCGTCATCACTGAACATAGAACATTTGAAAATATATTGAGAACTTACAGTGCATGTAAGAGGCAATATTTAGTCCCAAAAAGTTTATCACTTCCAACAACGACACATTAAAAATGAAATTGTATAGAAATAGAGTTTTGCATCTTTTGGTAATCGATCAGCATATTTCACTGTATCATTTGAGCAGAAGAATGATTAATGTGCAAGAGTTTTATGTGTTCTGCAGCTTTGCATTTGAATTATGCATGCAATGGATAAAGTAAACCAATTCTTTTCTCTAATATAAGCTCTGATGTGCCCTTTGACTTCGTAGTATCTCTTCTCTTCTAACCATATTGAGTCCAACGATGTGTCTTTTAGCTCATGGCTCTCATCTTTTTCCCACCAAATCCCAGGCCTGTTATCATTTAAAGTTTTGATGCAAAGCTGTGAGCCTCTCTGTTCTAATTGAAATTGAATCCTGATCTGATATACCTTTCATAACTTATGTGCTAAATAAGGCTGAGAGATGTAGATGAAGCAAAGACACTGTTCTTATTGCTACTCACAATCTCCAGCAGTAAAACTCCGATGCTATAAACATGTGGTTCTTATGCTTAATCATTATGTATTTTCATGCTAGAGGGGAATTGATTGCTTTTGGTTTCCAAATAATTATGAATCAATATTTTTCTGACTCTACATGGCACCATGATATTATCATCTATGGAAAGAATATTTAATTACTTGCTAAATTATCAAGAGGGAAAGAAACAGAATGATAATGTACCAATGTGACAATGTTCTATATGGGTTATTTGAAGTAGGGAGATAGTTTCTGGCTGTTTACACCTGTTTATTCGTGTTTGCAGTTGTATTAGACATTTACAAGATTAGATGTATCACCTGGAAGTGTCTCTTCTTACAAAAATGTAGAACAAGAAAAAGGCTGGAAAGTGTTCTTTTACTGCATCAGGCCACAGTTTGTGACGGCTACCTTGGCGTAAGGGCGGTTGAATCCTCTTTCTGCCACAACAGCTCTCTTATCTCCGGTATGCGTGATTGGCTAAGACCTTCAGAAGCTGTGTTCTTTCAGATTTGGGAGCTTGTCATGTTTCGAAAAAAGATGGAGAGAGAGAGACATCATGGTTAGAGGAAGAGGAAGAGGAAGAAGTTTGTTTTCCATCATCCGTCATAGCTTCAATTTGGTTGAATAAATTATAAAATGCATGAGTTCCTCTGATTTTCCTGAGTCCTTGATTCTTTGTTTTTTTTTTTTAACTTGGAAATTGAGTACCTTACTATGAGAGTTGCTAGGTCTGAAGACCACTAAATGCTGAAGAATGGAGTGGATTTATGTTATTTTGCATATATATGGTCAAATAATGTTCAAATGTAGTGTTATGAACCTTGATTCCAGGTTGTTGTCAAATAGCACTGGTAGTAGTGTATATATCAAGTTCACTGATTTAGTTTAATTTTGAGACATTGAACTGTAAGAGTCGGTATGAAATATTAGAATCTGCTTCTTCTTGGCCCCGTGGCTGGTATGCTTAAATAGATTCAGCCGTGTATGCTTGAGCTGTTAGTTAATTTTATGCATCTGATGATGTTTTTCTGTTTAAAAAGGCAAATAAGTTTGAGTTTGGTAAATGCAGAAGTGATAGGTGTATTGTTTTGTTGAGTTACTAAATTGTACTTGCAATTCGAAAGAAGTGGTCATTATATGTTTTATCTGTCGGAGGATTTAAGGCTATTTGTATAAGACTGCTGCACATTAAAGTTTTGTTATGCCTGCAGATTTAAGTTTTTGTCTTTTTGCAATAAACAATAATGTTGAATGCAGAAGAACATGTATAGCGTTTATGTAGAGCTGGATTAAATTAAAGCTGAGCTTGAAAAGCTCAGGATGACTGAATGCAATGGCATAGAAGAACTGTCTGATAACTTGATGAAAGCAAACTGAGCAGCTCGGCAAGGTCCAGGAGGCAAGTTTGAACAACCTTGTAACAGCTGCTTATTTATGTATAAACAACCTTCTATTTGTTCATCTATTATTCTGTTTTTTACAAGATAAGGTTAATATCTTTCTCTACAAGATAAGATTAATAATTCCTAAAATCTAAAAAACCTTCTTTCTTTATTCTTTACCATTAAATCAAGAGCTGGCTGGTCGGTCTTGTTTTTTCATTTTTTTTGTTAAAGGTTGGTCGGTCACTTCTGCTCATTCATTTGTTGGTCAATGTGAAATGCTCTTTCGGTGGTCACAGACTCATATATATATATATATATATATATATATATTATATATATATATATATATATATCTGCTGTCTGTTTATATCAGCAAGTGATAATTCAACAGTCTATTGATTCAATATTATCATATCAATTACTTAACCTCAATGCAATTTTTTACTAGACTGACTTCAACTTAATCATATCAACTGCATTTCCTTACTTCCCACATTTCTTGGTAAGTATTAAGTATTAACACTTGCTCTATATCATTTTTGGTAAGAAGAAGAAAAAAGTTGATGCATGTAGAGCATGGATTCCACTTATGGTAATGTACTGCTTCGTCTCATACCCTCGCTTTTTAATTCTGTAGTAGCAAGTGAAGAAGACAATGCTCTAGCTCTTGCTATAATTCCATTATAGATTGAGAAAAATTTGTCAAATATGCATTGTGGAATTTAATGATCAATCATTTTAACTTGCAGGTACTAAGATTGGTAGAACTTCAAAATGGCAAAGATGCATTGAACCTCAGGAGAGATCCAAGATTTTGGTCAATTTTTGGAGGAACCTTTAGCTTTGTTTCAGAAGTAGTTGCTAAATTTTAGTTATCTAAATTCTGCTCTTGATCGAGTTTTTTCTTTCTAAATTTTGTGTATTAGTATATTAACATGTGAATGAAAATAATTTGGCTTTTAAGTTTTAATTTGAATGGAGATCAAACTAATGATGTCTTCTGTAACTAAGGTCTACTTTAGTTTAATCAAGGCTTTTAATTCATTGATAACACCAAATCCTGCGGCAAAGTGCGGGTAAAATTTCTAGTGCATGAACTAAATTGCAGTTGCTTCCACCGGTCGATATACAAATTAATGTGTCGTCTCTCATTTTACCAAACTCTCAAAAACCAATCTCACTTGGTTGTCATGTTGTTTCTTCATTCGTTTACAGTTTTATCTCCAAAATGAAGAGCTAGTCGGTGACAACTGGCAATTGCATATACCAAATCAAACCAAACCAATAATTCCATTGGCAAAATATCTCCCGCTCAGTACAAGATGCTCTTTCGGTGGTGACTGGACTGATCGGTCCTCTACCCTGTTCTCTACCCTGTCTTCTACGCTTCATCTTACAGGAAAAACTCGCCTACTGAGAGCCTCGTCCTCTTCTGCCCCTTAATCATTTCACCTGCAGCAATCAAACAACAACAGCTGTTCCTGCTTTTTCCACCCGTTCATACACATACAATTAATGTGTTCCTGATTTTGCCACTTTACCTTACACGCCCTTGACTTCATATTGACGTTGATCGAAGCTAGCAGGAAACAGTGATCAGTGTACCTATTTTTGAGAGCCTCTTCCTCATTTCGCCAGCAATCAAACAACAACTCAGATCTAATGGACATCCAATTGAGAGCTTCTTCCTCATTCTCTTCTGTTCCTTTTTCCAACCGTTCATACACACACGATGTGTTTCTGAGTTTCAGGGGCGAGGATACTCGCTACGGTTTCACAGGTTATTTGCACAGGTCTTTGGTTGAAAGGGGGATCAAAACCTTCATAGATGATCAGCTTCCAAGAGGAGAGGAAATATCAGAAACACTTCTCCGAGCCATTGAAGGATCAAAGCTCTCCCTCATCGTCTTCTCCGAAAACTATGCATCCTCAAAGTGGTGTTTGGATGAACTAGTTCATATCCTTGAATGTAGAAGATCAAAGAACCAAAACCAAATGGTTAGGCCAATCTTTTACAAAGTGGATCCCTCAGACGTAAGAAACCAACGAGGTACATTTGGTGAGGCAATTGCACAGCATGAGCGCAGATTCAAAGATGACAAGGGCAAGTTGTTAAGGTGGAGAGCAGCTCTTTCAGAAGCAGCAAGTTTATCTGGGTGGCATTTCTCGGGCACCGGGTATATTTTGCATGCACTTAATCTAGTAAAAGTTTTATGTTGTTCTATTGGTGTGTGATTATTATACAATACTCTTCTTTTCCGAAGTAGCAAGGTTTATTTTATTAAATGTTTCATTTGATTTTAACACGGCAGGTATGAATATGAATTTATGGATAAAATTGTTGAAGAGATTACCGCACAAGTAAAAGAACCTATCTATTTGGATATGCCAAAGTGCCAAGTTGGGCTAGACTGTCGGGTAGGACATATACTTGAAATGTTAGGTGTTGGCGGAAGTGATGTACACATGGTAGGAATATGGGGAATTGGCGGAATAGGGAAGACAACAATTGCTAAAGCTGTTCACAATACAATTGCCCATAAGTTTGATGGTTGCTGCTTTTTGGCAAATGTTAGAGAAGGTTCAGAGCAACATGGAGGTTTGGTCAACCTACAAAATATTCTTCTCTCTAGCATTGTGGGGCAGAAAGAATCGAAAATAAACAACATTCATGAAGGAATCACTTTGTTGCGTGAGAAGTTGAGACATAAAATGATTCTCTTAATTGTTGACGATGTGGATAATTTGGACCAGTTAGAGAAATTAGCTGGGAGAACTGATTGGTTTGGTCACGGCAGCAGAGTTATCATAACAACAAGAGATAAGCATTTATTGATAGCTCATCAAGTGAAACCAATATACAAGGTTCATGAACTAGGTCACTATGAAGCTCATGAGCTCTTCAGTTCAAATGCATTCAAAGATAATAAGAATTTAGATGATAATGAGAAACTGTTAGTTACTACTGTTGTTGAATATGCTCAAGGCATTCCACTTGCACTGAAAGTTTTAGGTTCATATCTATGTGATACCTCTATACATAAATGGCAAGCTATGTTAGATGGTTTTAAAAAGAATCCTCCTAGGCACATTCAAGATATTCTCATAATCAGTTATGATAGACTGCAAGATACAGTGCAAAAAGTTTTCCTCGACATTGCTTGTTTCTTCAAAGGTTGGAATACAAATGATGTGATACAAATACTTGAAGGTTATGACCGCTTTAACCCCGAGCATAGTATTAAAGTTCTTGAAGAAAAGGCACTCATATATGTTGTACGTGGTCAAATTTGCATGCATGATTTGTTGGAAGAGATGGGGAAAGATAAAGTTTTGCAAGAGTCTACAAAGCCCGGTGAGCGAAGCAGACTGTGGCATCACAAGGATGTGCAGGACGTTCTAACAGAAAACACGGTAAGTAGTTCTCATATGCTCAAACTTACACACACACACAGAATCATATCAGGGTGATTCTCTATGTGTGTTGTTTATTTTAATTTGACAACCAATATTTGGAGAATATGTACTATGATTTTCTTTTCAATTGCTAAAGAGATTAAAAATCAAACAGTTGCAATTTATTATTTGAGTACTTGTTTTGCTAATACAATTGCCTTTTCCATACTAGGGAACAAGAAAAATTGAAGGCATGATGGTAAAGCTGCCCAAAGAAGATGAGATACGCTTGAGTCCTAAATGCTTCAAGAAGATGAGAAATCTTAAAATTTTTATAAACGTCAATGGACGGTTTTGTGGAAAGGTTGATTATTATCCGAATCAGTTGCGGGTACTTAATTGGCCTGACTGTCCACTGAAATCTTTGCCCTTCAATTTTAATACGAAGAATCTAGTTCGACTTAGTATGCCTTGTAGCCGCATCTCACGTTTTGGAGAAGGATTCAAGGTATTTATGAATTTTCAAGAGTTTATTTTATTAAAATCTTTACACCTTACCAATTTTCCATTTGATTTTTTCTATGACAGAGTATGGGAAATCTGAAATTCTTAAAATTGAAGGAATGTGAATTCCTCGCATCAAGCCCAGACCTGTCTGGAAGCCCAAACTTAGAGTTTCTGGATCTAAGTTTCTGTACAAGTTTAAAGAAGATTCACCCTTCGGTTGGATCCCTCAAAAAGCTTGTTGGACTGGATCTAAGTTGGTGTGAAATGTTAGAGGAGGTTCACCCTTCGGTTGGATCCCTCAAAAAGCTTGTTCGCCTGAATCTTGAAGGCTGCTGTAAACTTCGGATACTACCTGGCGAAGTCAACTGGAGATCCCTCCAAAACATTAATCTTAACTATTGCAAAATGCTGGAGAGTTTTCCTGAAATTGTGGGTGAGATGAAATACATGACATCCTTTGGATATCTAATTAACGTTGAATGGTTGGCGTTAGGAAATTGTGGAAACCTCACAGATCTACCTTTCAGCATCTATGAATTGCAAAATCAGGTTCTTTTGAACAACTGCCCAAAACTAGTAAGATGCCCAAATAAGGTGGAGTCTGAAGTGCTTCCAACTTACTCATGACAAAGGATGCAGTTCAATGGAGCCGCACAATTTGGCACTACGTCGATTCACCGCGAGAGGATGCGCCACTTTATCTAATGATACTGATTGAGGAGATGTCCCTTGATTTATCCACTTTAGATGCACTTGATTTATTAGGAAGCGCCATTGTTATTCTTTCCGAATACATCAACGAATTTCTCTACTTGAGCTCACTCAATTTGAGAGGCTGCAGGAGGCTCGTCGAAATTCCAGAGCTTCCACCAAGTATTCGCCGGTTGGATGTGAGTGATTGCGTATCATTGGAAAGAATTTCGAAGTTGTCAAACATTTTGGAGCGTAAAGAATCACAAATGATTGAGGAGATGGACTTAACTAATTGCTGGAGACTCGGTCAAAATTTGGTTCAGCTGGCAAACAAGGATGATGATGAGGTGGACGCTGATCTCTTCTCTCGACTCCTATCTTCTCAGCAATCCAAATTCACAATTAGATTTCCAGTTCCAAGAAGCGAGGTTTATGACTGATTTGGGGTCAGCAACTATTTGGAAAGTTTTATGACTTCTTTTCTTATTAGGATTTGTTTTAGTATTTGGGAATCTTCTTAAGCCTAGGGGTATTAGGAATTTAGGATCCTAGTTGTTCAAGGGTTGTTTTAGCCTCTCTATATATTGAGGCCTTTGTAGTCTTTTATTGGCAGATTAAGATTAATAAAATTGAGAGCGTTTGCTATCCTTGGTTGTGTGACTCAACCTCCTTCCTAGGTGTGACTCCTAGAACCTACTGGTGTGATTCCAGTAGGTATCTTTCTGTTTCTTAGCCTACTGCAGATTATCTCTACAGCAACCTTAATCCTACAGTTTACGTATTGGTCCTGCATCACCTTTCTTATGATGAAGTTTATAAGGTATCGTTTCCTTTTGTGAAAATTTCCTCATTTCAGAGATGATAACTGACATGTGTAGCAAAATGAAGGACTGACATATGAACAAAAATTGCTATTGCAGGACTTCTGGGACAATTATCGTCCCAAACAGAGGACTGACTGCAAAGAATTATATACTGATGCACAACTGGAAAATGAAAAGCTGTAATTATTTGTAATGCAGCTTAGCATTGTCTATGGACCAGTGTGACGAATACAGGTTTACATTTTCAAATTCTCCCTTTCTTTGATATCTTTGGAGTTTCAAAATTGCTTTGTAATATCAAATCTTTGTAGGCATTCTCCATATGTGTGGATAGAGTTGAACTAGTTTACCATGCCCAATTCCATGTAACTAATAAATGCAAAATTGCATCAGTGAAAGGAATATTAAGAAGCTTGATCTAATGCACTAAATCTACTTCACTAAACTCATCGATGAACTTGTAGACGTTTTCTCGTCCGATAGCCACTTTCAAGGTCTTTCTATTTTCTGATTATATGGCATCGTTTTCTGAATTTATTTCCTCATCCAAAGGTATGCTGCTACTCTATTAATACGCAGCTGCTCTTTTGATTCCAGATTGAACTGCTAATATATACATTCGCTTATGGGCCTTAGAATTGTTGGCGAGAAAGAATAAAAGCCCTTACTTTGGCTCAATTAGTTTGGTTTCCTGGATTGCTAATCTTAGTGTCAGATTATGCTGCTGTTGCAGTATGGCATTACTTCAGTTTACTAGATTCTCGAAATGTCAGGTTTCACATGGTTGATTGATTTCAGTATATGCCATGTAAATTTGTACTAGATGCAAAGACTCATTGGAGGAAGTTTGATTAGGTTCTGGTGTAGAGATATTCACGCCATGAATATTTGAAACTTTAGATGATTCTGTCATTACTACAGTTTTTCTGTTGACCTGACGGAATCATGTACGTAATAATGTACATCAGATAGGTGGTTTGAGTTCCTGCTAAAGGAAATGAATTTTTTTTTTTTGAAACCTTTCTTTCATTAATGAGTTAAAAGGAGGACAGGTAATTAATTCATTATAATGTTTACTTTGCTCCCTTACTGTCATTGCAGGGACTGCCCTGAGGAATCTAAGGAAGCCGTTGCATCACTAATGGTTACTGCAGCTAGATTTTCTGATTTACCAGAGTTTTGTGACATTAGGCCACTATTTCAAGAGAGATAAGTGAACTCTGGATTATTATGTGGATCAGAAGGTAATTATTTATTGACCTGCACTTGTTGGAATTTTATGAATCCCTAACTGCTTTGAAACTGAATAACTAAATTCCTAAATGATAGTTTGTTGAGAACATAGCTTCAAAGCCTCCTACATTGGAGAAGAAGGTTCAGTTGACATAGCATTGGAGTTTTCAATCAAGTGGGATTCCAAGGCCTTTGAACAAAGGATGTCTAAACCTCCTGCATTTATGCAGGTCTGGCCTACTGTGTTGCTGTAATAACACCGGTATCAGATATTTACATAAAATACAAAATCCTGGGTTGTCAAAGTTTGGTGAATTTCTTATTTGGTAAAAAAAGTATTGCTCTTTTGAATTCTAAGGCAGTTGCAATTTCGCAGTGGAAGCCATGAAATCTTGGATATGTATAGGGTTTCAGGCACAAGCATCAATCTGTGTAAGCAAAGCTATGAAATGGTGGGAGAAAACCCTAAAACTGAACATGGTGGAGATCCATTCTGCTAAGAACTCATTGATTCTTTGCATAATGCTGGTGATAGATTGGTTGTAGTCGATTTTTACTAACCTGGTCGTGGAGATAGTAGAGCTCTCCATCCCAAGGTATATTTCATATTTCATTTTTGGGTATTGAGTCATATGTCATTGCTGTTTTTGTTCGCATACTCATAATCAGAGTAATTTTGTCTCTAACCAGATTAGGATACGAGCTTTCCTTCTACTGTGTTTTTCCCCCCATTTTCATTTTACAATCTTCCATTACAATCTTCCTACTATGCTATCTCAGCAGAAAAACCCACCTAGGGATTTTCAACCTCTGCCGCCGCAGCCACAATTAGCTTCAAATCATAGTCATGCTCAACCGGATAAGCACACATTCTCTATAAGGTGATTATTTGATTTCCAATTTTTGTTTTCCAATTCTATTTCATAATTTTTGTTATGTTTTGTTGTATGTTGTCATGTGTAATTGGATAATTGTAGAGTTAATGATCACAGCCCCATTTCATTCTGATATGAAAGAACTTCTAAATACGTTATTAAGCACATCCATATGATTTTGATTGATTTACATGGAGATTATCTGAAATTTACAGTTAACTTTGAAATCTTATGGTAGTTAGGCATAATTTCTTTTCTGTTGAGATGTTATATGAGAGGGTCTCATAAAATCAAAGTATGGCAGAAATTGGTCGTACTGTAACTGCCTATATTATGAGGACATGAAATACAAGCCTTGTTCGATCTGTAAAGTTTGCACCAAACAATAAGCAATGCACTTAGAATCATAACCATCGTTCTCCCACTCATACCCCACTGAATTCATTCACATATCCTTCTATTTTTCCTGCCCTGCCAAGCAAAACTCCCCACCTCTCTATTCCTCTTACCTGCCAAGAAAGAGCTACACTATTCTGTTCTCGATGACATGGTCTTCCACCTTGAAATGACTTCCTTTCACCTAACTCTGCACTAATATATACCTTCCCCCTTCTTCGCCTTATGCTCAACTTCTCCACCTTAGTACCTTACTCTCTCTTACTAAATCAATCCACACACACATCAACAGTAAAACAATGACACCCCAATACCTCTTCTCATTATTCTTTTTTGTGATCTTCTTCTTCCATTTGCACATAATTTCTGCTCAATCTCCAGCAGTTGCATATTTGCTTCAGAATGCCTATATCTGCATATTTAGTATTCCTTCTGGATTACTATTAATTTGAAATAGCAAGCAGCTGTAGTATAACCCCCTAAGAGTTCATTTAGTATTAATAGATGAGATGCTAAGCCTATAGCAAGCAGCTGTAGTATAACCCCCTGCCCTCTTTAGGATATGATGCACCAAATAGAGATGCTAAGCCTATAGCAAGCAGAGAGATTGTCCTACTGTTTTAAAGCATAAATGTACCTCATTTTAGGATATGATGCACTTTCTAGTGTGCCATGCAGAGAGATTTTCCTCAAACCTTGTTTTCCTTGAACGTGGAAATAAATAAACTTAAACTGAATGAAGAGAAAAGTGCACGGAAGTAGCAACATAATCCATCACCACTCTCATTGATTTTGGTTTTATGGTACTTTGTGTTGAAACCGAAAAAAAATCACAAGTCCAAAAATTGGTCTTTTAAATCAGAAAAATCAAGGGCCCATATTGGTGCGCAATTATACGCTTGTATAAGCTGTTGTGAGACCAAAAAAAAAAAGAAAAAAAAAAGGGAAATACATTCATACATATCTGTTGGTAAGCTCAAAAGTTTGAATGGCAAGCAAATGTGGATAATTGCATTCAAGATTTTGGTTGGCTTTGAATAATTTCAAACGGCAAGCAAAGAAGATATATTGCTAGTCAAAGTTTGACCAATTAAACATCAAAGATAGATACACTGACATGCAATATAGTTGGAGATAAACACATCTCATTCAAATTTTAAATTACAAGTATGGGGAGGCTGGTAGCTATCCGATCAGCAAGTACACTACTATATAAAGGTAGTGGTGTGAAGAGAAGAGAGGAGGAAAAAACACTACGGAGGGCAGAAAACACTGAGCAAAAAAGACTACAGAGGAGAGAGAAATACAAAGATACGCAGCAGAGGAGGAGGAGACGCACAGAAAAGAAAAGCAATCTGCAGGTATACATCTGCCTTCCCTGTGAAGCCTCTCCAATTAATCCTCTATGTCTTGTGACCTCCAAAGCTCTAATAGGCCGTTCATGAACGACCACTGTTATTAGAGTTCTTCGTCGAAATGACATCGTTGCTGCTCGCAAATACTTTAACGCATTGAAGCAAAACGGTTGTTCACGAACGACCTCATTTCAATGCGCAAAGCTCTCCCTGATGAATTGGAATAGGTTGTTCATGAACAACCTCCTGCAAGTTTCTTTGTCTGAGGCATTAAGGCAAATACGGTCCTTCATGAATGGCCAGAGTCTTAATGCAATCTTATATGCTGCAATTTCTAAGCATTGGAACAAATGGTCGTTCATGAACGGCCGAGTTTCAAAGCCACAATCTACATGAGGCACGGCTGTCAAAGCCTCTGCTGAATAACCACCTCCAAAACAAGCCATACAAAACCCAAAGCTGACAGGCAATGCCAACCAAGAAGCGTCACCCAAAATTGGCGGTCGAGTTTGGCGGTAGTGAAGTAACCAAAGCCTGCAGAAGGGTTTAAATTAAAGCAATACAATTGAGTGTGGACAGAAGCTTTAAAATCAATAAAAAGCATTTGTCGAATTGTTATGGATGGAAGAACATGGCTCAGATGCTCAGAATCAAAACAAAGAATGATTAAAATATTTCTTTGTTGAAGCAGTGGTTTGATTAGCAAGAGACAACAGAATGGAAACAAATAAGCTTTGTTTCTAGAACTGGTACCATACATAATTAACAAGAAGACAAAGCTTAATTGTTTAGACAAAATTTCATCTTGAACTTGCTGTATGTCGGCAAGTATAATTGAATATTTGAAGGTGGTGTACATGGTCAATAAAGAAAGGAAATCATATTTGATGGATTGTAGCATTCACAGAAGGGTCGTACCAGAAGAGGAATTGCACCAGCTTTCCAACCCTGCACACCGGCTAATCAATCTACTGCTGTGATGGGGAATTGAGACTGCAACAACAAGGAAATAAATTTGGGGATCTTAGTCGGTATTTCGATTGATCGAAGTCCATTGAAAAGCTTTATCCAGTTTAAGTCTCCCTCTCCGAAATGAGCTGCAAGTGCTAGCTTCACTTCCAACATGATTTCTATTAGCTCGAGGCAACTAAGGATTCCAGCTTTCTGATGTAAAGATTGATAGAGATCAGTTTAGTCTCATGGATGGAGTGGACCGTTTCAATTGGGCCTAACGCATAATAAAGCTAAAGGCCTGGAAAGAAAAGATGGCGGTCCAGATCATTTTATTTGGGCCTAACGCATAATAGAGCTAAAGGCCTGGAAAGAAAGATGGGTGTCCAAATCATTCGGGCCTGACGCGAAACAAAGCTAAAAGGCCTAGAACGAAAAGATGGGTGTCCAAATCAGTTTATGGGTTTGCCTACGAATTCCGAAGCACTACAAAGCCCACTTCAAGACAGTTTCCCTCAGAAGTTCGGGCCCAGTCAGATTTGTTATCGACAAGTGGAGGAGACAACACAAAGGCCCATTTACACGACCCAGTATGAGATTCGACACATCAGGTGCCCAAATCAAATTGGGTGTTGAAAAGAAATACATTTGACGGGTTCTATATACATCCGTCGAACATGAAAGTTGGTACAAAACCAAGAAATACAAATTTTTATGAACTACGGTCGGTTTGATCCCACAATGGGTACGTAGGCAATCTAGGAACACCCACTAGATGCAACCACAAGTCCAAACAGAATCCCTGACTCCACCAGTCAAAATTTAGCCAGTCCTAAATTGAATC
>BDJD01005599.1:0-14434 GCA_002564525.1 Rosa multiflora
AGAAATCCAGCGACAGAAGCATGAACTCAGCCAAACTCAGAAACAGAGCTCCTCGAAATGGAGTCGCCGGTGAAAATTATGGAAATCAGGACTTCGGCTGAGTCATGGGCACCCAAAATCCAAGCTAGAAGGCTGGGAGCATAGTAAACCATCTCGAGAGAGAACAAAAACAAGGGAAGAAGGTGGACGATGAATCCAGACCTCCGAGCACTTCTTCCTCACAACTAGCGAGGCCACCAAGTGGGCAGCAGAATTCGCTTCTCTGGGGATCCAAAACCAAGCAGACTGTTGATGCAAGGTAAAATCATTATTGACTTTTGAGGTAACTGGAGCAATTTTTCCAATGGCAAGTGCTTGATTGATTGATGATGGGAGTCCACTAAAGACCTTGACTCAGACTCAAGGAGGATTGGGACATGAGGAACGCGCTACGTCAGTTCTACAGCTTCCAAAGCAGCTCTAGCTTCAACCTCCAGGAAGAAGCCAGACAAACAAACTCGCCTAGAACCATCGACTAGGGTTCCATGGTTGTCCTTAGCTAAAGCGCAGACACCTGTAAGGTTTGTCTTCTTAACCCCTACCTAGTAAGTACAGAATATGTAACGACAAGTGGATGTGACAGATCAAACACTAGCCAAAGTTTCTGTAAACTGATATGCATGGAAACATCCAATCTGAAATGCAATATTTGTTGTGGAAGATATTGAACCAAGCTTCTTGAAGGTACCATTCCCAAGATTATATGATAGAAACTCACCAGGTACTTGCAATAACAGAATTGAGTCCTCTTCATCTTCTTTGACAAATAGCAGACTAAATGCATAAAAAACAGAATCATTAGCGTTAGGGAAGTTCCAAACCATCAGTGGAAATGCATCAACAATCGCTGCTATGTCAACTTGGTACTTTGGAAGCCAGCTAGAGTAGTCTCTCTCCATCTCAAAGACATGGAATTGAGTCGCGCTGCCGTAGACTTCAATTAGGTGTAAATGGCCACCGGACTCGCCGAAATACCTCAACCTCCTGTTGCTCCATTTATCAGTTGATGGAAGACTAGGCAATGTTCCGAGGCGTTCTTGATCGATGTCAAAACATAATGAATCCCCAGTTGGATTAATCCAGTGTATTGCACCATTCCAAAGCACTCCATTGTCAAACACCAGGTCTGGGGCAGCGAAAGGAGACCCGGAAAGCCTCCAAGCCCGAGTCTCGGAAGAGTAAGTAACAATGCGGTAGCTATTGGATGATGATGGGGAAGAACAACTTCGAACAGACACAACTTGGTAGTAAGGCGACTTGGAAGAATCAAAAGCTAAGTAAACTCCAGAAATAGTTTTGGACTCGCAATCTGCTTCAGGAAGAGTCGAGACTTGCTTTGTGGAAGGATTGCAGATGTAATAGCTGCGGCGTATACCAACTTTGTGAAGGCTGCTGCAGCACAAGAGCAGGCCATTGCTGGACTGGAGGATCTTGACACCTGCCGAGTCGTCGATGAAGCTCAGGGATGTGAAGGGTGGGTCGGAGTTGCTTCTGGCGAGGGATATGTGGTGAATGAGATCGGTTGTTTGACACAAGATGATGCCGGAGGAGGCGAGAAGGCGGCGGCGGTGGTGGAACTGGGGGCTGGAGATAACAGAGAGCCACTGCTTAGAGACGCATTTGAAACGGAGGAGAGACTTGACGGGGAGGTGTAGAAGGATGTGGGTGAGGACATCTTGGTGGAACATTTTTCAGATATTTGTGGAGAGTGTCGGTTCTCTACTTCTTAAACCAATGAAACATTAATCGGCTGCCGATTATCGGTACGATGATCAAATGGAGGAACACGTTTTCCCTGCCTTCAACAGTTAAGCTTTGTCGTCATTATATGAAAGGGATTTAGAAAATAATATTAAGAAAAAAGTATGATAATTGATAATCCACCAAATTGTACATGTTAGCCATGTGCATTGAAAGCTTGTTGGGGTCAAAATCACGGATTTTTGCTGGACGGTGTCCTTGTTTTTCATTTTCTTTACTTCAAAGGTTTGTCCTGGTTCGAATTAGTTTATAGACCACGTTGTATTCTATGTTTATAGAATAATTAATTAGAATAATACTTTTTGAATTATATATGTATTATATTTTATGTGATGGCTGATGTAATATTACCACATCATTTAATTAAATATTCAGGTATGTTGGAGTTTGTGCTATAACAGCTGACAATCTGCTACATAAGGTGGGGTGCAAGATATTCACATAGTATTACTCTTACGTCCATACAACTATTTATGAATACACGATCCTTGTTTGCTGCTAATATATTATTAGGCGAATTATGTTAATTGACATAAACTATTAGAGCTAATTTCATTTTACGTTCTTGTCTTTTACACCTTAAATCAGTTGTGACCTTACACTTTTGTTCTTAAATTTAATCAATCTTGTTCAATTATTTGCTTTTTCGTCTAGGATTTTGTAAAGGGAAAATTTCGCAAACAGTACACCAAGTAAAGGTTACTAATAATTCTTATACATAAAGTTCCAAACCAAATATTTCGATACACGAAATCTGAAACTCGACCCACTATCAGTACACGACGTCAATTTTTGACACCAAAATGTCCATTATGCCCTCAGTTTTTTTTTTAATAATTTTTTTTTCTGTTTTTTTTTTCCTTCGTTTTTTCTGTTTTTTTTTTTTCTATTATTTTATCTCGTTCTTTCTTTTCACATGACTAAATATTGGCTGAGTTACAAATATAAGCTGTAGGACCATAAATCTCACCAATTGGAGGGCAAGGGCGGTGTTGGAAGCGAGGGAGTGAGCCCGGAAGAATGAAGAAGAAAGAGACAAAAACGAAGGAAAAAAATAACAGAAAAAACAAAGGAAAAAAAATAACAGAAAAAAAAAATTATTAAAAAAAAAAAGAACTGAGGGCATAATGGACATTTTGGTGTCAAAAATTGACATCGTGTACTGATAGTGGGTCGAGTTTCAGATTTCATGTACCGAAATGTTTGGTTTGGAACTTTATGTATAAAAATTATTAGTGACCTTTAGTTGGTGTAGTGTTTGCGAAATTTTCCCTTTTGTAAATTGCAAACATGGCTCTAATGTGTTCCCTAGTATGATGATGATTCACTAACGTAGTATGTAAAATTATATTGTAAGTGATGAAAATTTCAAAATAAATCACGATATATTTATCAAAATATTTAAGGGTATCGAAGAATTACTGAAATAATAAGTACATGAGTACCCATAATGAAAGTAAAAATGGTCAGGGAGGTAAACCGAAAAATTTGCATTATTACGTTAACGATGTAATCTCATATTATTTATTCTGCTAATGCATGATAGTTGTTCTACTTTAGGAAACTAATGTCAAATCAATTCTTACACAAGCTCCTGCGTTGATGCATAACCTAATGCTTCTTTGGAACTTGGTCTTAACTTCGATTTTGATCAGTTGTTTCTGTTGAGTAATGTAACAATGTGCGGTGGATGGGATTGGTTGTTTGGTACAAGATGATGCTGGAGGAGGCGAGATGGCTGCAGTGGTGGCGGAACTGGGGGCTCGACACATAAGAAAGAACCACTGCTTGGAAACACATTTGAAGCGGAGAGACTTGAAGGGAAGGTGTCTGTGAGGACATCTTGGGGGAACATGTTCATATCTCTGTGGATGGTGTTGGTTCATACACCCATGAAACAGTAATGGGCATGAGGATAAAATGGTGGAACATGCTTTCTCTGCCTTCAAGAGTTTGGCTTTGTCGTCATTATATGGAAGGGATTTACAGAAGAGGAAGTCAGTTTTACACATGAATCATTTGCGCCACCAATTGACCAAAAGAAAAATTATCATTATTCACCATGTTATACATGTGCATCGCAAGCATTGTTAGTGTCAAAAACACTGCTTTTTGCTGGCCGGGTGGTCTTTGTTATTATTTTTTCCCCTTCAAAGGTTGTCATTGTTGGGATTACGTTAAGAATAATGGTGAACAACATTTTTGAATCTCACTTGTATTCCATTCCACTCTATGTAGCAAATGATGCGATATTGTCATGTTATTTAGTGAAATATTCTGATAGGTTAGTTTTTCAGCTACATCAGCTGCAACATAAGGTGGGATGCATGGGATACCCAAAAACGTGGTTCACCTAGCAGGCTAGCATTACTCTTACCTTGGTAATGTTTTTTTCTTTTTGTTTTTTGGTTGATCATACAACAACTATTTATGAATACATGGTCCTTGTTTGCTGCTAAAATATTACTCTGCTAATTACGTTGATTGATAGAAACTACTGTCACGTTGACCGTGTATTCTCATATTATGCATTCTGCTACTCTATGATAGTTGAGGAAACTAATGTCAAGTCCATTCTTACACAAGCTCCTGCGCCTGATGCAGAACCTTATGCTTCTTTTGAACCTGGCTTCAAACTTCGTTTTTGGTCTATCCCGCAGTAGACAACAGTGCAAATACTCTGCTGGGTCTCATCGCCGCGGGAGCTTTGAGCTATGTTGTTGAGGTTGAGCGTGGTCTAGTTTTAATCACATAGTATCTTGAATTTTGAAGAGGAAGAAGGGTAGGTTTAGCATGTTTATCAGAAGCTATCTCACAGGACTCATAAGTAAATCAAATATGGTAGATGGCATGCGTTCAGACTTCAGAGCTTAAAATTAGACTGAAATGCATTATGTAGATCACTGTTTTGAAGAATATTTTTCTCTGTTTTGAAGAATATTTGTTTCTTACTTTGAGGAAGCTTCTATCAATTAATTAATAGGGTTAATTACCTATAACTCACTTTCCATGGGAGTAGTTCCCTTGCGGTCATGCAAATTCAAAAAGGACGAAAAGGGACATTTATCCTATGTTGACTTTTAAGGCTGGGATCTAACCTTTTTTTCTTCAGGAACTTTGTTTCAAGCTTCTGAGTAACACAAGACTAGCCTTCAATATGCCTACGTTTTTCACCTAACGGCCTCTTGCCTCACGGTTACTTTAACAGGCAAAATCACTGTTGCTTGTTTTAAACAAAAACCTAAAACTAATTCCTTTGGTTAAGAAGCAAAATCTAAGCCTTCAAGTTTCTACAGGATTAATGTAAACATGATGTAGGAGTAGAACAAATAGGTTTAAAATGAGGTAAAGATTAGACATTAAAATTTCGATAAAACAGAGGGGCATCTGATCTTATTTATTCAAAAATAAATACATGCTAGTTATTCAGAGCCTCATTCTCAGGTAAACAGCAAAAATTGTTTAGCTATCCATAAGAATGATTGCAGATACTTACTTGTAACGAAAGCTGTACTACTGCACACTAGACAGGAAGGAAAGTGCACACTGCTACTATGGCAATCTTGAGAGAATCTGATTCTTCTCAATTTTTGATTCTAGCTAAGCTAATTTTTGAATCTTAGACTGAGCTGGAGTTTTTCGAATGCCTTCTAAAAGAAGCTAAAGCTCCTTATATAGGGAGCGGAACTCAAATTACAATTGAAAACAACAAAATGTACAGGACGACTTCGTGATCTCCTGCTTTCCTGAGTGCTCCTGCTAGTGGAGGTCGGACGGGGAAAAGCAGATTCTTTTAGGTGAAATGTTTTTCACATTTCTTTTCTGAAAAGCAAAAGTACCTTTTGGGAAAGATCCAAAAGCACTTTCGGTGCTTTCTACACCTGCTGCTTCACATGTTCTCGTCTGTTTCTGAATTGTGACCGAGGACAAACGAATCGTTATCTGCCTGGGCCATACGAGCAGTTGTTGCATTATCTTCGACATCTGTATCAACAAACATTTTGTAGTGGTTGTCTATTTCAAGTCTTTCCACCCACTGTAAGCATGCCAGTGTCGAATCTATCTCTTTTTTGGTAAGAGATAGGAACAGGTCACTGCTGACTATGTCAGGATGATCGTAAGCAGTGATAATAGTTTTTTCTCCTGCTGCCAGGAAGGTATTGTTAATATCTTCAGAGATGATCTTTTTGATGTATTCTAGAGCCATGGCTTTCATCCATGGGATGCTTGAGTTTGGCTGGCCATTGTAACCAACACAGGCAGGCTGAAGATATTTTCTTTGAATAATTCTCACATAGTGATATGGAGAAATATACTCAACCTCACCGTTTGCCTTCTGGATCCATTCTGGAGGAGTGGATCTGAACTTCAGACGAAGCATGCAGTCATTTTTTCTAATATTTTTGACAGTGTTAACAATGATAGGGGGCAAGCCTTTGAGATCATCATTTGTTTTAGTCCAAAGATTATGGACAAAACCATTTTCAACAAGCCAAAGCTTGTGTTCTTGAGGATGTTCACTCTGAACATTGACTAAGTATCTTCCAACATAAGGTCCTGCAATTATGAAAAGAGTTAGAGGAATACAGTCTTCAGAATTATGACTTCCTATCAGACTATGAAATTCATGCCAGTCTGATTCATTGAGTGCCATGATAGGGATTCTAGCACTTTTTGGATCTTCGAGGAAGTGAATTTTTTCTTTTCTAACAGCACTCTGCTGTGTATGAAGTTCTTCAAACTATGGCCTAGCATTTTCATAGAGTTCTTCAGCTAGTGCAAAGAGAGCTGGGAATATCAGACCACTGCTTCTTTGTTGAAAAGCAAATAGGAGATTATCCAGAATTGCTTTCTGGTGGTAGGTTAGTCTCCTGCCAGTTCTGAACACAGGAGCATCAAAGGTTCTTAATTCGTAATTAAAAACATTTATAACTCTAATTGGAGTAGGTCTGCTTTTTGGCAAAGCAGCAGCTGTCAACGGTCTTGATGAGCCATTACCGTCTGCCGTTTGAGACGGGCTAGCCAATCCTTTACCCTGGGATTGATCAGTTGAGGCTAAGCCTTTTGGACTTAGCATGAATCTTTCGAGGATTTTTTTTTATTTAGAATCCTCAGCCGGTTCATGTTCTTTCCCAGGTCTTCTGCTTCTGGGATTACGACCTTCGTCTTCATCTTTTCGGCTGAACATTGCTAGTTCTCTGGTTAAAGCATCTGGAAGATAATTCTTATTTCCTGCAATTAATTCCACATTATAATCATATTGGTTAAGAAATAATTGCCAGTTTACTAATCTTCCTCTATCAGCAGCTTTATCAAGTTTAAAATTTTTGAAATTCTTTTCTCTAGCACAATCGGTGCAGACAGTAAAGGGTTTTCCAAGAAAAGCTGGAGAATTTAAAATTGTTTTCTTGACAGCCAAAATTTCTTTTTCCCCTGTGGGATATTTCAGTTCTGCAGGGCTGAACTTACCACTACAAAATTTACAGATCTTTTCAATGTTGGTTCCAGGCGTTTTTGCCAGAACAACACCGGACCAATAATTATCACTCGCATCTGTTTGGAGGATAATTTCATCATTTTCCTCTGGTTGTTGTAGAGGAGGGAGGTTTTTGCAGAGATTTTTAATCTGCTTCACAATTTTTTCATCATCTGTGGTGAAGTTCCATTTTCTCTTGGAACTTGTTTTAGGAGATAATATTGCTGTTAGTCCTGAGATTTTGGGAATGAAATCTCTCCCATAATTTATGACTCCTAAGAATATCTCTAGACTCTTGGCATCAAGAATTCTATCAGGGAATTTCCATATTTTCTCAAGGATGTGGGGTTGGAGTTTTATCACTCCATTCTTGATGTTTATTCTTAGGAAATCAACTTCATCGAGGATAAAGAAGAATTTCTTTTCACCTAGGATGATTCCATACTGAACTATCAACTTTACAACCTCATGGAGGTGTTTCATGTGTTCTTCTATGTTTTTGGAGAAGACGAGGATGTCATCAATGTAGACGACGCAGAACTCCGCAACATGTTTGAAGATGTTGTCCATCTTTCTTTGGAAGACTGAGGGAGCTTGCTTTAGATCAAAAGGCATTACTAACCATTCGTAATGGCCTTGTGGTGTTTCGAATGCAGTGAGAGGGACACTCAAAGGATGCATTTTGACTTGCAAAAAACCCGACTTTGTATCGAATTTTTAAAAAGACTTTAGCTCCTCTGAGCTGGTTGATTAGTACTCTTACTTGAGCAATTTGATAACCGTCTTTGACAGTCTTTTTGTTGACATCTCTGTAGTCAATCACCATTCTTGCTTTTCCTCTGAGGTTTTCTGCATGATTTCTCACGTAGAATGCTAGAGCATGATGAGGGCTAGTGGAAGGTTGAATTAATCTCTTGTTTAGGAGATCTTCAATGTCTTTTCTAAATTCCTTTTGATCTTCCTCTTTGTATTGAGGAATGGCTTTAACATGATAGATAGCATTCAAATCATGTAATCTCAGTTCACAGACCACTGGGTCTTTTTCCCAAAACTTCTGAGGGTCTACATCGATATTCTATTCGAGTAGTTTCTTGATTTTTTCAAGAGTAGGAATTTTCTGAGACTCAAGCTTATTCTGAAAGTGCTTGAGGTTATGCTCATGAATGAAACTGGCTTCTTCTTCTTCAACAGTTTCTTCTTCTTCTTCTTCTTCAGAAGATTCTTCAACAAGTAATTCTTCTTGTTGTTTGATTTGGAGTATGGGTTCAAATTTGGGTTTGTAGGGGGTAAGATCACCACTATTTCGTTGCGATCTCTGATATTGGGTGGTAAAGTTTGGTCCTACCACACTTTTGGCTTGGGTAAGCTGATCTGCCTAGAACACCCGTTCTCCTTTTCTGAAGCCTATTGCTTCTTCATCCTAAATAAATCTCTGTTGGAGAATAAAATCATTTCCCAACAAGAAATCTGAGCCTTGGCCTTCAGATTGCCAGACATTGTGGATGAAAAATGTTCCTCCACCAATGGTGATATGAACATTTTTTGCTACTTTATTCATGGTGAGGTGACTTCCGTCAAAAGTGACACCAGTACCTGTTCTTTTCTTATTCTTATCTTCCTTCCAGAGTTCTTCTGGAATTGCAAATCTCTTTGCAACAGTAAATCTTGATCCATTATCTACAAAGACATGTAGATGATATTTTTTGTGATCAGAGAATTTTAGTCCAATCTCTATATAGTTGCTATATCTACTCGTAGAGACGACTTTTGATTGTTGAAGCTCATTTTCTTGAGCTTATTCTTTTGGAACAATTTCTGGTGTTTCAACCAGTTCAAAATTTTCATCGATTTTTTCTTCATCGATGATTTCTTCCTTTTTTGAGGAAGAAGGTTCCATAATTTCTTGGAACAAAGTTTCTACCTTTTTCTCCTTTTGTTCAGAGAAATATTCTTCATATTCTTGTTCTACCAATTGGCTGACAAAGCCATTCTTGGTTTTTCTTCTCGCTTCAGCTATGAAGCATTCTTTGTGATAAGTCTTTTTTGACTCTTCACAGAACATAGGGAGACCATTCTTTTCGGGACATGGGCAGTAGTCACAAATGAATGTACCAGGGTTCACCTGATAAGAAGACAGTAAACATTCTGTCTTGCTTTCTTCCCAGTTTTTGATTTTTAGAATATTCATCTGTCAACATTCTAAGTATTCAGAATCTGTTTCAGAGTCAGATGAATCTTCATTTTCAGACCAGGCAGAATAAACTGACCTATCGTCTTCATCATCAGAATAGGCTATTTCGTAACCTTTCATGTTTGCTGTTTCTACTATTAGCTCATATTCTTCAAAGAGAGCTTTCGTAGATCTTTTACCATTTTCCGGGCATTCATTGACATAGTGCCCTTCAGCTTTCCATAACCAACATCTACAAGCTTTCTTGCTTAGTTGTTTATGCTGATGAGTATTCTTCTTTTTCTTGAAGAATTTCTTTTTTGGATCTTCCTCTTGTTGTTTCTTGTAATTGGAACTTTTCTTGAATTTCCAATCCCTTTTCTTATTACTCTTTCTGAATTTTTTAGAGTACTATTTTTCTTTCTTCTATCTGTGGAACTTGGATTCATGACATCCCCAGTTGGTTGGCATATCCAGTATTCCGTAACAGAAGTTTTCAACTTCTTTAAGTTGTTTCTTGGCCATCTTAGCTCTAAGATTGGCTTTGCATTTCTCTTTTAGTAATTGCCGGATTCTATCGGCAATTCCTTCAACTGAAAATCTTTCAATTGGTTTTTCAGCTATGCTTTCTCTCACTGCTGTTGTCCATGGTTCAGGGAGTTTTCTGTGCAACAGGTTGACTAGATCAGTGTTTTCTAGTTCGCCAATTGTACAGTAATATTCTTGAAATTCATTCAAGTATTCTTCAAAATATCTCATGTCACAGATTTTGAGAGCATAGATATTTGATTTTGCCGTTTCTTTGGCTTTTTCACTCAAATTTGAGAGATCTCCACATAACTGATCGTACATGGGTACTGCAAAATCATAAAGAGATTTTGAATTTCTTATCTTTTCAAGCCAGTCTTTTCCTCTGGCAGTCTCTTTGAAAGAGAAATAATACTTTTTTGCTACTCCAGTAAGAGTAGTTTCATAGTACGCCTGAAGATCTGGTGCTTCGAATTTTCCAAGGGTTAGTGCACAAGCCATCATTAGGCTATCAACCCATTGGTCAAGAGTTTTTCTCTTGTCTAGAGCTTTGTCTAGATTTAGCCAGATACTATGAGAAGAAATTGGTACTCTGGGTATATTGTCTTCTGGGACAAATCTTTGAGAATTTCTTTCTCCATTTTTGCCCGTAGGGGCTTTCTGAAAAGGAAGTTTCACTTTTTCTTTTTCTCTGGTGATGAAAGTTTTGGAGCTTTCTCCTTCTTCCATTTCAATATCTTGATAGGGGAGGAGTTTTCTTTCCTTTCCGGGTTTGAAAATTTTCATTTCTTCGATTAGTTTTTCTAATCATTCAGGATTTTCGCAAGATTTTGCTTCATTATAGAGATCATAGAGCTTTTGTGCTCTAAGCATATTTACTGGTCTGTTCAAATCAGCTTCTAAATCTTCTTCAGTGATGGACTCTGATGGTTCTTCAGAGTATTTGGTACCACTAACACTAGCCTCTCTAGTGCTATAACTTCTTCTAAGAAGATTGTTGTTTTTTCTGATATTTTCAGGATAAACGTCACTTTTTCTGTGATCGTCAAAGTTTAGACTGATATCTCCAGTCTTTCTGCTTTCATATATTGCCAATTTGGCATTTTCTGCTAGTTTTTTCGGACCAAACAATTTCCATTCAATAGGAAAAGTTACTTTATTCCAAGTAACCTTGTGAATCTGTTGTGAATGGTTCTTCTGGCTAGTGAGGAATCCAGTAGTAAGACCAGGGATGTTTGATATCCTTGTCTTTGGCTCTACTGTAGTATCATTAGTTTATAGTATATTCTGTATACTATAGCCAATTCTTGCATATCTTTTTTCATGAATATGCCATCTGTCTTGACTCTCAGTCTTAGACAGTGAGCTACATCTTTCAAGCTGGTAGAGAAATTTGGGAAGCAGTTGAAATAAGCCACTTGATTGCATAAAGATGCTTCAAGGGTTCCCAATAGACTAGCTTGAAAATCTGTTAGTCTATTGTCTTGGAGGACACATAGGACTGAACAGTTTATGCCTTCTCGAGCCAAGAGTTTTATGCCTACTTGGACTGCTCCAATATGCATAAATTGATAATTTTTTGTTCTTGCTCGGGCAACTTCTTTAGAAGTGATCATCAGAAAATCTGTCTCTCCTGTTGTTGAGGGGGTTGTGAATTCCAATAATTTGAAGTGGTGGCTGTCCAACACATCAAACTTTCCCCTTTTGTAGATTTATTTAAAATCTAACTTTGGAATTGAGGCGTTTTTTACCTCTTGTTCGATTTCGTTGAATTCGAATTCTTCAGCATTGAGCAGCTGTACTCTTTTCTTTTTCCCGAAGATGTTCATCATTTTGACATCTCTTTTTTCTTTCGGGTCTTCATATCGAATACTTGTTTGACTAGTAGATGGTCCAAGAAAAATCATATTTGGAACAAGATTCTTCTCAGGTTTTTCTAATGATTTAAATCCATTAGCTTTCTTTGTTTTTACTGTAGGCACTATCTTGTCCTTCAGTATATTTTTCATAGAATCCGGCGTTTTTTGCTGTTCATTGATTTTTCTGCTAACACTTGTTAGCTTTTCCTCTTCCGTTTTTGGAAGTTCCTTGATATAATCAAGTTTGTTTTCCAATTTTTCTAATTGGTGGATTATAATAGGTATTTTTTCTAGATGTTCTTGATATCTAGATATTTCTTTCTGCAGGTTCTGATATTTTTCATTAGAGGATTTTAATAGAGAATTCAGTCTCTCTATTATTAAATCAGACATTGTCCCCATTGGGGATTCCCCTTTGAACTATTTTACAAGCTCTGATACCAGTGATTTGCGGATCTAACCAATGCACAAGTAATCAAGAGGTTTTTGTTCCTCTTCAAGTACATACAAGAGATTGTCAATTTCTTCTTCTATTTTATAGATCATGGTTTGGAGTCTATAAATTAGATCCCAGTAGTTGAGAGTTTCTCTGTTAAGACTATCTCTATAGTCTTTCAATTTTTTCAACTTCTCTCTTTCCTTTTTCAATTCTCTGCTAGTATTTTTACAAATAGCATTTAACTCAAGTCTGTCAACGATAGAAATTATGAATAGTAGACGTATTGTTTACCTTTGAAATAGAGGATGAACTCTAACAATTGCATTTATATTTAAACAAATAAATTCAAGATGGGCCCACTACGCTTTATCAAAATTAATAAATTATATATGCTGATGAGCAGAGCTATAGAAAAATAGGAGAAAGAGGAAAAATTAAAAAGAGTGGGGGTATAAAGGGTACTTCATGACAAAGTATGAGTTTTTGATAAATAGTTTTCCAAAAGTGTATCTCCTGGTAAATATCCCTAATTAATATGGCTGCAGACAGTAATAGGTAGATAGGTTTTGAGAAGGGCAGACAAACACTTTTCTGGTCATGGGTCGATTGACTCGAAAGAATTCCTATTGGTAGGTATTGATTCCAAGTTTGTAATAAAGTCATCTTATTTGGTGTATTAAAGATAATCTTCTTGCTTCCCATAAAATGACTTTCCATTAGCAGAATTGTAGCTATGAGGACTTTGAGCAATACATTCTCAATTTTTAGCTTCATGACTTCTTATGTTTTGCTGAGGCTTGGTTTATTGGTACCAAATTGGACAGTTATAGTGAACTTATATGGACTGTTTGCTCTTTTTTTTTGGGCTGAAGGAATTCTTTCATAAAACGCCCACAGGTAGAGACAAGGCCTGGGCCCTAGAGTCAACCAGGAGTCTCAGAGAAGGGAACAAACAGAGCTGGCTATCTAGCCCAACTCGCAGATGATGCCTGATACAAAGCTAAAGAAAAGAAAAACTAAGATACTAGACAACAGAAACAAAGCAGCAAAACTAGAAAAGAAAAGCTGGAGGGAACCAAAGCGGAGCTACTCCGTCATCGGCCTATCAATTTCAACATTTGGAGGGCAGGGGAGACCGTCCTTCGAGAGAATGAAAACAAGGGAGCTTGGGGGTCTATTGACCCACGCCTCAGCGCACAACCTCCGCCTGGCAAGTGATGCCAAGCAATCTGCTGCTTGGTTCACTTCACAGTGTACCTAACACCACCTGATCTGGGAAAGCAGAGCTTCCTTCTGTCTGATTTGTCTGAGAATTGGGTAAACTTCCCAGCTTGAGTTCTTTTTTCCCTTGATTGCATTTAGAGTCTCTCGAGTCTGATTCAATTTCCACTTTGTCCCACCCTTGCCCAGATGCCAAAGAAAGCGTTTCTGAAATTGCCTGAAGTTCAACTTGGAGGGCCGAGTTTGCTTGGGTTTGCTTCGCCACACCACCTACCAATTGGCCTGAAGCATTCCTTGCTACAACGCCCACACCACCTTTACCACTGCTCTTGATCCATGAGCCGTCAGCATTCAATTTGATGAAGTCCGATTGTGGAGGTGTTAGATCAAATATGGACTTAACACATATCATCATAAAGTAATTGATGATTAGCTAAATGTCAAACCTAGTTTAACATAGATACAAACTGTAAATCAATACTTGTAACTTAATGAAGCAGTGTATCTATTCATTAAAGTAAGTAATCATATTCTTAGTCTGCAAGAAAGACTACAATGAAGTGTTACATTAGGAATCTAACTAGGAAACCTAAACCGATATGGATAGCTTTAATGAGAAGCTTCTTGAGGTTTAAGTCACCTATATATACAGATGAATTGGTCCCTGATTACTACCGACGTTTTGCATATTGTTCTGTCCATTAAGAAGCAAGTTGGTAAGTAACAGAAGGCCATATTCAGTGTTCGTGTTTGCAGCTGCATAAGATGGAATCCATGCCAGTGATTGCTGAAGGTAAGCCTTAATCCCTTTTATGATTGTGTGCATATGTTGTGAGCATGTATATGGTTTCTAACAATTGGTATCAGAGCATAGGCTCACAAATATCAAAATCGTTTTAGGGTTTTGCAAAACAAACACAAACACAAAAAAAAAAAAAAAA
>BDJD01005603.1:39704-55668 GCA_002564525.1 Rosa multiflora
TTTTTTTTGACAAGATCGAATGCTTATCTATTGATTCGAATAATAATAATTCCTGTCCAACAATTTATCACTGGACGTGAGGTTAACTTATATGTGATAAAAAAGGATGGGGGTCTGCGGATCATTAAAGGAGATCTAAGCATCAATTACATCTGCTTTCTGTCCAAATAATACGAGTGAATATATACTTTTCTTACTTTCTATATCCACTAATTGCTATTTATAATCCAACATTAATTGGCTTTAACTTTAAGAATTCATAAAATAATAATTACAGAACGAGTTTAGTAGGTTGCCAAAATCGTCTATGATCAACTTGTTATATAAACAATATGACCAAACTTAATTATAACTCAATTCCTCATCACCCCTCATCTCATCACTTGGGTAACCTCAATTCAGCTCGTGTTTGTATGATAAATGAACCAAATTTGAGTTTAATATTGAGCCCAATAAGAAAATGAGCCCCGAGCTTGAAATATGATATATTTGGTTCGTCAAGCTCATGAATAGATCGTATTTCATGAGTAACTCAAACTTGTTAAAGTTCGACTCATGCAAATTTAGAATATAAAAATATAGTTTTTCTAATAAAAACTAATTCTTTTTATTGCCTTCCTTTTCAATTTAAAAAGAATTTAAGTATAGCATAGAACAAAAAAAGGACATTACTGTAAGCTAATAGTATAGCTTATAGCTAGAACTGGACAATATTGCTTTAGTTTGTATACTGATATGCAAATATCACTATGCCAATAATGCCTTCAGACGACAGAAAACTTGTTTTCTATCGTCTGACATGTTTCAAGTTTTTTAGACGACAGAATAACTAATTGTGTTGTCTGAATAACATGAAAATCCACACTAATTCATTTTTTCCAGCTTTGAAAAATTCAGACAACAGAGAATTGTTGTATGAACAAACAAAGAAGTTCTCACTTTCAATTGAAAAAATAAGACAACAGACTTATGTTGTCTGAATGAAACAGATAAATTACTTCTCATAGTGTGTCCAAAAACTATTTTTTGTTACAACATAAACTAATCAAATTGATGCCCCTGTGTTTTTCCCACACTTGGTCAAAAACTCAAAAACATCAAAAACACATTCTCTCACGCCTATCTCTCTCTCGACCCAGCAGCAACCCAGAGCAACAAACCCATCCATTACCAACAACCCAACCCGCATTCCCTTGATTCCTCTCTATCAGAAGAGACAGAAGATTCCTTTTCACTCCTCGAGCTAGAAGAGACAGATCAGATTCCTTTCGCAGAACTGGAGTTCTTTGATTTCAAGAGCTGGAGTCCGAAGTATTCAGTATTGTTAATTGCATAGTAAGCTCGTTCTTCCTCTTAGGGTTTCGACTTCGATTCGTTTTGGATTTTGGGGTTTTGTTGGGATATCTATTTGGGGGTTTTTCTCGATTGGGGTGTTATGGCTTATTCTTTCTGGGTATTTCAATTTGGCTTTCACTTTGGTCGTTCTTCTTATTCTCGTTGAATTTGATTCATCTCAGATGATTCCAATTCAGCCGCTGTCGTCTCACACACTAACCCCATGAACCCAAGACACCCATTTCTCCATAACGCACTCAACTTCTTCTTCACCAATAGTTCACTGCTGCTTTAGGTCTCGCTGTCCCTTAACCACACTTCCGCTTCCGTCGTCGATTCCAAGAGCGGTGTGTTGTTTCCGTCGGTCCTGGCTGGGACTAGGCGACTTCTGGGAATTGGGTTGAGGAGAAAACGCGTGTTGGGATTGTAGAACATCGATTTGTATTCGTATATATGGTATCATATTTCTCTTCCCTCCTAAATTTAGTTTCTTTTTGTTGTTGAATTTTTCAAAGTTCTGTTGGGTAAGCTACACTATCAGCTCAGTCATTCAGTGTGTAAAGTAGTCAAATTGTGCTTGCTTATTGGCTGTGTGTATATAATATATGTGATTTTAGCTTGTGGTAACTATGTGCGTAATTGGGGAATGTCAGTAGAAATCTGTACTAGCTTTAGATTAGTTAAAGTAATGTAATGGGTTGGATCAGAGAAGGTTATTTGTTATGTTTGGCTTAGAAATCACAACTTCATGACCAGGAGGTGTATTTTAGTGTCTTGATTAAATAGCATGTTGGTTTTTGAATTCACTTGTGTTGTTGACCTTCTTTGCTAACACTATATGCAATATTAGTTCTTAGAGAGAAACATTGAATGCAGTTGGATTGAAATTGAAGTTCTCTATCAAGATGATAGCCCTAGCTTGTTAGATATCTACTCTTGTGCTCAGTTTTTAAATATTTGTTCTGATTATAGGAGAGCAAAGAGCAGTTTGGAACCAATAGTAGCTTTGCTACATCTTGTTTCTCTATTATTGTTAACTTCGATCCTGCTGCAGAGCATTTTGACTACCCTATGGCTTTAGCTAAATAGTTGATTTGGTTATTGTACATACTGAGGAGTCTCAACTAGGTTTAGCACTATCGGCTGAGCCCCATCGGTACTCCCAGGTACTATGCCATGGGCCGGGTTCACGACCCACCATGGCAGGCCCCACATAAGATGCCACCCCGAGCACCTAGGGCCCGGGGCAAGTCCATGTCAGCCCATCTATTTACACAACAAGAAGGCTGACATGGCATCAAAAGAACAACCTGTGTCCCACATCGAGGATAGGGGAGACTCCTTTCCCATGCTTGAGTATAAAGACATTAGCACAACCGCCTTTTACGGGTAATAACTCCTTTGTTCATTATTTACCTGATACACATCTATTAGTTTCTCACTAAGGCATCGGAGAGGTGTAAGCCGTCTGGTACGGTTTACCCTTCTAACGTCGTGTTCTTGATACAGGATTTAGGGCTGGGATCGGTACCCCAGACGGTATAGCATTCTGTGTGAGGTACCCGGAGAAAGCCACCAGAAACATTGGCGCGCCAGATAGGGGTCCCTATCTATGAATGAGCCAGAAGTAGCAGGAGAGGGTCGAAGTGTCGCCCGGGCACTGATCTTCTCTCCGGGAACTTCGTCAGCAGAAGCGCCAAGTGTTCAGGGAGAAATGCATGGTCTCGGATCCTCGGACTCGATGGTCCCGGATCAAGTGACTCCGGTATCGGAGTTGGAGTCTATGCGAGCTGAGATCGCAGCCTTGAGGGAACAATCCAGGATCGATCGGGAACAACAAAGTACCGATAGGGAAACATACCGCCTTACGCAACAGAGAATGGAGGATTTAGAAGATGAAAGCACAGCGCTGGCCCGAGCACTGGACAACAGGCACCAGCACAACGAGGCACTCACCCAGGCCCTGGCTAGAGCATCCCAGCTAGCAGCAGGCGTGAACACTGCCCCGATAACAGGAGACCCCAGCACCGCCCCAGCACCTTCTACTGAGGGCGGTCAACGGATAATCCAGATACCGGTAGACTTATTCCCGGAAAACTTGAGGCATTTGCCACCACCACCGCTACCACAGCCAGTTCACAATATCCCACCGGTAACCGATGCAAACACTGCATTACTTGTGCAAATGAGCAACTCTTTGCATGCCCTGTAGGCAAGGGTACAGGCCACAGAAAATAGGAACACCTGGAGAGCTATGACCACTTACGAAGACCGCCCGGGCCCTTTCACCCAACAGGTTAGAGGAGCCATTGGAGCGAATACATCGAAACCACTTAAGATTGACTATACGGGAGTTGGAGACCCCTACCAGCATCTACAGGCTTTCCGATTGCAAACAAGCGCCAAGGGATACACGGATGAAGTGTGTTGTAATATGTTCCAAGAGACCTTGTGAGGGGAGGCTTTGAGTTGGTTCTACGAACTGCCGGTCGGTTCTGTAGGGAATTTTAAGGAGTTAGCTGACAAGTTTGTAGCTCAATTCATCTTACGCACGGATGGGATACACACACTAAAGGGCCTGTTAAAGGTCCAGCAGGGAGAAGATGAAACATTGAAGTCTTTTGTAAATCGATGGCAGGCGGCTACCGCTAAATGCGGGGACCTTAATAAGGAACTGGCCGAGCTGGCTTTCAGGAGGGGCTTAAGACGCGGAGAATTTCTCTACAGGATCAACCATAATCCTCCAGCTAACTACGACGAGCTGATGGCCACTGCCATCAGACACGCCCAGGTCGAATTCGAAACGTACGGGGACACCCCCAGACCAGAGTTAAGATTTTCCACACCAACCTCGACGGTCAGGGATGAGCCACGGAAGAGGGAGTGGGTCCACAGTCATGACAGGTCACCCCATACCTCGAATAAAAGAAGCAAAGAGTCCTCGTCCAGGTCTAACAGCTATGAGACCACTCACCCTCACCGAGAGCCAAGGGCACAGTAGGCCCCACGGACACCACCACCACCCCGATATGAGGTGTTCACAATCCTCAACGCTTCATACGAGACTATTTGGAACGAAAACAAGGATGAGATACCTGGACCACCCCCAAGGAAATTCCCGAAGAGTAAACTTACCCAGCAGGATACGGGAAAATTCTGCACTTATCATGAGGATGCCGGACACAATACCAATCTCTGCGTTGCTTTAAAAAATACAATCGAGTCCCTCATCCAGAGGGGCAAGCTTCAACGATACCTACCTGCTAAGGAGATAGGAGCTGTAGACGTGTACGGCCAGATCTTCAAGATCCACGGTGGGGGCCCGAAAGAGTTGCCCTCCCAGAGGAAGAAACGAAATTCTAGTTTCGGCCGTCCGGAAGTTTTCAACTTCCACAAGTCCCCTCAGCAAGACGGTGGCACCGGATGGACATCGGTGACATTCCTGCAGGAGGAGGAAGCCGATCTGAAGATGCCCCATGATGATCCCTTCCTAATCACGCTCCAAATGGACCATTATATAATGTCCCGGGTGCTCGTGGACACCGGGGCCTCAGTTAGAGTATTATTTCGCGATGCATACAAAGCTTTGAACAGAGGAAGGGCCAAGCTGTCATAGGATAATGAGCCCCTCATTAGTTTTTCAGGAGATATCGTCCAACCACTCGGATCAGATTACCTATCGATCACGATAGGCGAAAGTCTGAATTGTTCAACCATCAAAACAGAGTTCATCGTGGTGGACTGCGTCTCGTCCTATAATGCTATCCTGGGCCGGCCGGCACTCTGGCTTCTGAAAACCTTCATTGCAGGTCACATGATGATGATGAAAGTGCCAACCCCGGCCGGCACTGCTACGATCCGGGGTGATCAGGCCGCTGCGAGGAAGTGCTACTCTTTGATTGTATCTCGCGGCAAGGGAAAGTCTGAAATGTTGCACGTAGCTACTAACCCTCTGATGGACAGGTACGAGGATCCCAGAGCCGATACCGATTCCGACGAAGAACGGCCCGGTGCCGTAGAAGACATCGAAGAAGTGGTGCTATCAGAGCAGTTCCCGGACAGGACTGTTAGGATTGGTACAAGGCTGTCCCCGGTTGTCAGGGAAGGGTTGATCTCGTTTCTCCACTCTAACACATCTGCATTCGCCTGGTCATATGAGGACATGCCCAGTATACCGACGGAGATAGCCACGCACAATCTTAGTATTGTTCCTTACTCGACACCGGTAAGATAAAAACGAAGGGCCTTCACACACGATAAGTACCGGGCTATCCAGGTTGAAGTAAAGAAGTTGATGGCCATCAACTTCGTTAGGGAAGTAACATACCCCCGGTGGTTAGCCAACGTGGTCATGGTACCAAAGAAATCTCCGGGATCATGGCGCATGTGTGTGGACTACACAAACCTCAACCGAGCATGCCCTAAGGATAGCTTCCCGCTCCAGCGAATTGACCAATTAATCGACTCCACTGCTGGGTACCGGTTACTCAGTTTCATGGATGCATTCAGTGGGTACAACCAAATTCGAATGAACTCGGCAGACGAAGAGCACACTGCCTTTACCACAGACAAAGGTCTCTATTGCTACCAGGTCATGCCTTTTGGGTTAAAGAATGCAGGTGCCACTTATCACCGACTTGTCAACTCCATGTTTGAGGAAGTTATCGGTACTATCATGGAGGTATACGTGGCCGATATGCTGGTAAAAAGTTTAACTCCGGAGGATCATGTAACCAACTTGTCAATCGTCTTCACCATCATATTGCACAATGGTATGCGGCTTAACCCACAAAAGTGCATCTTCGGGGTCGAGGTAGGAAAGTTCCTCGGGTACATCATTAGCCACAGGGGAATTGAGGCCAATCCGGAGAAGGCGCAGGCTATATTAGACATGGTGTCCCCAACTTACCGAAACGAGGTCCAATCTCTTACAGGTAAGGTGGCCGCCCTGTCAAGATTCATCTCCAGGCTGACGGACAAGTGTACTCCTTTCTTCAAATTGCTAAAAACCCAACATGTCGAGGTGATAGCCTGGACAGCGGAGCACGAGGCTGCTTTTCTTGGCTTGAAGGCATACTTGTCAGAGGTACCTCTACTCTACAAACCTGTTCCCGGAGAGGTGCTCTACGTATATCTGGCGACATCGTCAACTGTTGTGAGCTCAGTCCTGATTAGGAAGGACTCCGATTGAAAGTACCCAGTGTACTACGCTGGAAAATGTTACACTGGTGCAGAATCCAGGTACTCGGACATTGGAAAAGCTTAGACATTACTTCCAAGTACACTCAATCACCGTTTTCACTAATCACCCATTGAGGTAGGTTTTGCAGAAACCAGAGACATCGGGCAGGTTAATTAAATGGGCCATCGAGCTGGGGGAGTTCGATATCAAGTATCTGCCCCGGATAGCCATCAAGGGCCAGGCAGCGGCAGATTTTATTTCAGAATCAATTCCCTCCCATAACCCAAACCAGGAATCACCTGAACCACTAGCCCCAGATCCACCTCCGCCAAGCACTTGGAGATTATACGTTGATGGAGCGTCCAACAAGAAAACCAGTGGAGCCGGCATCCTGCTGATTAGCCCGGACGATCAAGTCTACGAGTACGCCCTCAAATTTGCCTTCAAAGCATCCAACAATGCCGCAGAGTACGAGGCACTCATAGCAGGCCTGTAGATCTCCCGGGAACTAGGGGTGCAGCACCTTAGTATCTTCAGCGATTCTCAGTTAGTCGTAAACCAGGTCAGCGGTAACTTTGAGGCAAAGGAGCCCCACATGTCGTCTTACTAGGTCTTAGCCCGGGCATTAGTTCAGAGATTTACCTCCTACATTTTTACCCAAATACCGAGGGCAGAGAACGACAAGGCAGAAGCCCTTGCTAAGCTTGCATCAACTTCTCCAAGTCCTACCTATGGGGCCTCTAAGGTCGAGATACTCGAAGGACCTAGCACTTCTAAAGCAGTTTCAGAAATATTTACAGTGGATCACACAGCTTCATGGATGGACCCAATCTTGAAATACACGGTTGACGGCCTAGCACCGGACGATAGGGTAGAGGCCAGAAGACTACAGTTAAGGTCAGCTCGATACACGATCATGAATGGAAAATTGTACAGAAGAGGTCACTGCTTTCCCAACCTAAAGTGTGTAACCCCGGAGGAAGGTCACAAAATAATGAAGGACATTCACGCCGGTGTATGCGGTAACCATGTCGGAGCCCGATCTCTTGCACACAAGACCCTAAGGGCAGGATATTTCTGGCCAACCATGTCGGCCCTGGCCCAAACAATATCCAGTTCTTGCCATAAATGCCAAATGTATGCAAATATCCCAAGGGCACCGCCCATTGCCCTCTCCATCCTCCTTGCACCATAGCCGTTTTGTCAGTGGGGTTTGGACTTGATTGGTAAACTTCCCACAGCAGTGGGATAGTTCAAATACGCCATTGTCGCTGTGGACTACCAAACAAAGTGGGTGGAGGCAGAACCTCTCGTCGCCATCACCACGGAAAAGGTCAAAAGCTTCCTATGGAAGAACATCTACTACAGGTTTGGAGTCTCGGACACCATAGTCACGGACAATGGTACCCAGTTTGACAATGATGAGTTGAGGGCTTACACAGAGAACCTGGGCACTAGGATCCACTATGCTTCCCCGGCTCACCCCCAGACCAACGATCAGGTTGAAGCTGTCAACAAGATAATCAGGAAAATACTGAAAAAGAAGCTTGACGAAGCCAAGGGTCTTTGGGCTGCTAAACTCCCGGAAATGTTGTGGGCTATCAGGACCACGGCAACGGAGGCCACCGGAGAGACCCCTTTCTGCATGGCTTTCGGATCAGAAGCAGTACTCCCTATTGAAACACAAATCTAGAGTCCCCGGATCGAATACTTCGATGCGGGTACCAACTCAGAAGGCCTACACCTCGATGCTGATTTACTCGAGGAACAAAGGGATGTGGCACACATGCATAACTTGGCAAACAAGCGGAGGATAGCTAGTTATTACGATGCCAAGGTACAATCCCGGACACTGAAGTTGGGGGACTGGGTCATGAAGCAAGTCTACCCAGAACCCCGGGGACTGGATCCATCCTTGACAGGCCCTTACGAGATCATTGAAGAGGTAGGCCCCACAACCTTTTTCATCCGGGACATGAACGGGGTCTTTTCCAGGCATCCATGGAATACCCAGCGCCTGCGGTATTATTACAAGTAGCTCCGGGAGCATCTTGTCCTAGCTTTTGCTTTTTGACCATACAGCTATGGCAAGCTACCCGTCGGGTACTCATTCTGTATTTAACCACCATGTGGTATTTGAATGGAAAAATGAATTATTCAGACCATTTCTAGCATTTTTTTTACCTACCCTGGACATTCCCGGACATAGCTATTGTTAGTTACTCTATTCCGGTAATAAGTGATGCAAACAAATGCTCAAGGTGCGAAATCCTAGAAATTTTAATTCCTTTCCAATTCCCATTCAAATTCAAGAAGTTTCCATTCACAAAAAGCCTGGACTACCAAACACAGGAATTAGACAATTGTTCAAACGAATAATTTAAAAAAAAAAAAAAAAGAATTTTATTTACTACTACTCGCCACCGGTACTCTGGGACCCACCGGCACCAGACCTGAACGCCGCCTCCCGATCTTTCTTCTTTTTCTCCAGAAGACCCTGCCTGAATTTTGCTTCATCCAGGTACCCGGCCGCCACCCACTCTTTGAACTTTATGATGACAGCCTTGTCTTGAGCAGCAGTTAGCATACCAATGAGCTCTTCGGAGGACTTGTACTCCTCCACGGCCTCGTGCTTCTCCACGGGAAGGCGATCCTCCAGGTAGTCTGCCTTCTCCTTCCATGACACGGCAGACTCCGCAGCTTTTTTCTCAGAGTCCCGAGCGCTTTTCACCTCTTCCCGCGCCTCAGAGACTTCACCCTCAAGCTCCACGATTCGCTGCTTAGCCGCGGCCATCTCAGCATTCAACGAGTCCCGCTCCTTCTCCAGCTTGGCCTTCTCGCCATGCAGATACTTCACCTTCCCGGAGAGATTGCTAAACTCCTCCTTCAGATGAGTATCTTCCTCGCTGGCGTCAATCGCGTACACATTGAAGAGTGCCTGCAAACACACCGATTAAAATATATATACAGTAATAATCGGTTGCAAGGGTAAAGCAAAACTGTACCTGCATCATGGATTCCCGGGTGAGACGGCGATTTTCTTTGGGCGTATTGTCCTTGGCCCGCACCCGGTCGAGGTCAATGTCCTTCAGGTCACTTAACATGGACCGCACGAACTTTTCGTCGGCAACCCCGTATTCACTTAACAGCTGCTTAATAGGCTTCTTGGGGATTACCGGAAGGGCAGGAGACAGCAAGCCAAGCGAAGGCGACGACCCAGGTCCCGGGTGATCTTTCTTCTGCCTCTTCGCACCAAATCCCTGAACATCCCGGCCGGTATACGTCACCTCCTGCTTATCACTTCGATGCCGGTGCCTATGGGATCTTTTCTTCTCACTGGGAAGCAATGCCTCATCGCTCCCAGTAGAACGAGAGGAAATAGACACGGGGACCGGTACCTTTCCCGTCCTGTTATCATCTATTGTGATGACGTCGGCAACGGAGGGCTGCACGACTTGGGTTACGGGAGTGTCAGGATCAGGTTCCCCATATCCCTCGTCGGTGATCTCCAGTAGGGTCTCTTCAACGGACCGACCCGTACCCTTCGACCCTAGGTCGACATCGATGTGAAGGGCGTCTTCTCCCTGACCCATCAGCATATCCATTAACTGAGCATCATCCATTCTGTCCTCCTCTTTGCCTTTCCGGGGTTTCCTCTTTGGCGCTTTCACTGCAATTAGTTCCAAGGTTAGTCAAAGGTAAAAAGGACGAGTGACGTAAAAAAAAAAAAAAGCCATCCTAAAGCCCTTACCGGGGAGTCATCCTAGCCCTAGCCTATAAAGTATAGAGTGTCGGATGAATCTATAAGAGCTCATCTCTCTCTCTGTCCAAACGGCGTATACCCGGGCTATCCTCTTCCTTTTTACCTCAGATAAGGTATAGGCCTGGTCCCCGATAGCTCGGAAGGTACCGGTCAGCTGCCACTTCTTATTTTTAATTTTCCACCGCCCCCCAGCTAGGAATACTTTGTTCCTCCACCTTTTGCTCATTGAGGAAGGCATGTCGGTAACTAATGGTTCGTAATCCCTAGAGGCAAATGTAACCGTACCCGCACAGGACAGCTTCCTTGAGTACAGGACCCTGTGTACCGCGCGGAATTCATTTATGGAAGGCCACCCTTGTTGGCACAAGTCCCATATGGCCATCATACTGTATATCTGACGAATAGCATTCGGGGTCAACTGCCCCGGTGACAGGTTCAGCATCCGCAGCAGATACTGTAGGCAACGGTAGAGATAACCCTTGGTGGAACTGATTCTCGTGCAGCGCCACCCACCCCGGGGCAGGATTCGAGGCCATCTCTCCATTCCTAAGAGGCCTAAGATCCACCGCGTCCGGTATTCCCCACTTCAGTCGCATGGCGATGATCTCCTTCATTGTCATACTTCTCCCGGGTTCGTCGCATACGGTCTCGTCCGCAAGTGTATACCTAGGCTTCAGTATGCCCTCGGGAATTGCCACCGTGACTACCGGGGCCTCCGCAGATCCACCTTCCCTCTCACCCTCGTCGGACTCCTCACTACTCTCCGAGAACACCCCAGTCGAGGATCCCGTGTTCTCTGCTAATTGATCTACTCGGCCTAAGTACCGATCGGTATCCACTTCAACTTGCCTGGCAGAAGACTGGTACGACGATCCCGTATCCCCACCTCTGGCTTCTGATTCCATCCTAACTATCGTACCGGGGACCTCAAATCTCGCTATATCTGGAATCAGAAGCACAAGGGTTAGCCTAACCAAAACCCAGAAATTCCCAGAAATTCAACCAAAACCCAGACCATTTTGAAGCGCGGATTACTCCCCACTTCAAGCAAAACCCAGAAATTCCCAGAAATTCAAAGCAAAACCCAGAGAGTGGAACAAACCCAAAAATCTAAAGCAAGAAGTTAACTCACACTACTATTGTTCGTATTCTTTCTTTACGCAAATAACACAGAGGGCCAAACCCACAACAGAAAACATCCATGGGAGAAGCAGAAACAAGAAACCTAGCAAATTCATACAAACAAAGCGAAAGATCTAACCTCTTCTTCAGCAGACAATCGATCGATCACTCGGCAAGCACGCACACTTCTCCCTTGGCTCCCCCTTTTCCCCGCTGCAAATCTTCAAAGTTTTTCTATGTTTTTTCGCGAAGGTGGGGGAAAACAATCGGTTTCCCTCTTAAATTCAATCTCCAAAGCATCTGGGCCGTCGAAACCGAAAAGCCCTCAACCATAGGATCGCTACACGTGTCCCACACCTCTCCCCATTTCTCAAGATTGGCAGATGAGAGGACGGGCATTTATTTCACAACCCAATCTGCCCCACGTGGCCGACATGGACCGCCTACCCCATCGGGTATCAGAGCCGAGTCCCCTCTCCGCCCCATTGGGTACCGGAGGCTCAAATTCTCTACCCCATCGGGTATCAGAGCCGAGTCCCCTCTCCACCCCATTGGGTACCGGAGGCTCAAATTCTCTACCCCATCGGGTATCAGAGCCGAGTCCCCTCTCCACCCCATTGGGTACCGGAGGCTCAAAATTCTCTACCCCATCGGGTATCAGAGCCGAGTCCCCTCTCCACCCCATTGGGTACCGGAGGCTCAAATTCTCTACCCCATCGGGTATCAGAGCCAAGTCCTCTCTCCACCCCATCAGGTACCGGAGACTCATCCCTCATCCTGTCCCAGGGCGTAGACGACCTACCTATAGCGTAGCCCGCTCAAGATTTCTCTTATGCGGGAACTTGGGGGACTACCTATAGGCACACTAGTGCCAAACCTTGAGACAATAATAATAAATCCCCACCCAAGAAACATCTTGAACGGAAACTTGGGGGACTTGTACATACTAGGGAGTCTCAACTAGGTTTAGCACTATCAGCTGAGCCCCATCAGTACTCCCAGGTACTATGCCATGGGCCGGATTCACGACCCACCATGGCGGGCCTCACATAAGATGCCACCCCGAGCACCCAGGGCCCAGGGCAAGGCCATGTCAGCCCATTTATTTACACAACAAGAGGGCTGACATGGCATCAGAAGAACAACATGTGTCCCACATCGAGAATAGGGGAGACTCATTTCCCATGCTTGAGTATAAAGACATTAGCACAACCACCTTTTACGGGTAATAACTCCTTTGTTCATTATTTACCTGATACACATCTATTAGTTTCTCACTCAGGCATCGGAGAGGTGTAAACCGTCCGGTACGGTTTACCCCTCTAACGTCGTGTTATTGATACAGGATTTAGGGCTGGGATCGGTACCCCAGACGGTATAGCATTCTGTGTGAGGTACCCGGAGAAAGCCACCAGAAACAGTTATTAACTCTCACTCTGATCTATTACCATTGAGGAATCAGGGCACTTAAGATTATTCTTGTTTTCTTTTCCCTCTTGCAGATATCAGGGAGCTGGTTAACTTGGATGATGTTATGGAGGAAGTTGGACTGGGTCCCAATGGTGGACTTATGTACTGCATGGAGTACCCTTTTTTTGACATTTTTTCTTTGCTTTTTTTTTAAATGGTTTTATACTAATTGCCATTTATAAAGGGCTTGCAGATGTGAACAAATCAATTGATAAATATGTCACTTGTCCTGGTGTTCTCTTCTCTTTAAAAAAATTTTGATTTCTAAGGTGAATGGCCTTAATCTCGATAACTAGACACCTTGAAGATAATCTGGATGATTGGCTTGCAGAGGGATTGGAGGATTACCTGGATGATGACTACTTGGTTTTTGACTGCCCAGGTATGCATACGAGCATATGTGTTCCGTTGTCTGTGTCTATTATCATGCATCAGCTCTTGAAAGGTTAGGTATGCAATGCTAGTTGTTACATTGCAACAAAAATACCAAACTACTGGCTGATTGATAGTTCATATGCTTTCCATAATACCCGGCAGGGGTGGTAACCAGTAACATTATATGCAATTCCTATTTAACTCACTTTTGTGCTCATCTACTCCAATCTCTCATCTTTTCAATGACTTCATTTTCATCTATACTGTTATATAACCTATAATGCTATAATTTTCAAGGGGACAATTAGCTCAATAGGTGGAAATCCACTCATCAATTGTGATGCATTGTTCTAGTGCTGATTTGGAGATAAGAGATTGAGATAACTTGTTTTGGTGAGCATAGTTTGTTGCTTTTGGATTTTACTTGATTAGCTGGAATTTTTGAATTAGGTAGAAGAGGGTGCAAAAATCGATCGATTGAAATGCGCAGGATCTTTGAGCTAATAACTCTTGCTGCCGGGTATGTACTTAAGTGCTGTATAACCAAAGGAAAATCCTCTTATTTAAACCATCTTTTCTTTTGACTGTCCATCTTTTTATTTATTTTTATAGGAAGAATTAAATAAATGCTGTTATTGTTTTCACAATTTGATATAACATTGAACTAGTCATCTACCAAATTGTAAACTTCATATTGGGATAATGTAGATGTGAGTTTTGATGAGCTTTCGGTTATTGTTAATTGATAACAATTAATTGATCTTCATTGTTCATATTGTTGCTTAGAGTAGATTCTCATTAGTGAAGGTAGTTGAGTGACGGTCATGTTTTTTCTTGCTATACTAAAAAAGCAAATTCTGATGTCCTATTGTAGGAACTTCTTTCTATTTGGAGATTTGATAACTTACAATAATCTGACTTTGTTTTTATCAAGTGATATATAGTTATTGATCAACTGCATGCTTTCGTACTTGATTTAATGATCTGCAATATGCATATAACCTCCTTATGAGTGATATATACAAGACATGAATATCCTAATAACTTGTACTCCAGAAGTTGTTGATCCAAGAAGTCACGAATATCCTAACTGCTTTTGGAATTCTGCAGAAACTGGCCTGCAGCTCAGCTCTCTTTGGTATTTTTTTTACCCTACTTACTGATCTTCAAATATCCTGAAATTTTGATATGTTTCTTTTCTGTTAGTTAAAAAAGGATCTGGAAAGTTTCATCTTATTCCGAAATAAAGTGAATTTTCAGTGATTTTTCTAAATTTGGTCTGCATTTGGGAAAGTTCCAGCATTTCTAATGTATCCTTTGATTTTCTGTTGAGATTTGAACTCGTATTTGAATTATTTAAATTCTGGTTTTTATGTATATTGAATTATGCATTTGAAAGGGTTGTTTCAAAACTGATTTCATGTCAATTGGACCTACAATGAATTGTTGGTAAATTTTCTAAGTTAACAGTACTGCTGAGATTTTTTTTATCTAACTCTTTGTGATGCCCCAGAAATTCGTATTCATTTTCCGAGGAATTTCTGGAATCTAATTTATGATTTTTGGACGGTTTCGTGGCTCGTGGACGGAGCGGAAGTGTTTCGGACGAATTAATTATTTAAAAAGTATGGTTTTAGGGGGGTTGCCAAAGGTTGACTTTTTATTTGTTGGGATTCTCCAAAAACTTCCTTCACGAAAGATGAAGAGCGCGTCGATACGAATTCGGGGATATGTGGAACGCGGAAATCGGAGTTCGTATGAGGAAGTTATGGCTATCGGAAGAAGTTTCCGTTTTAGTATAAAATGGGAAAATCAGATTTTTATTTCATTTTTCCTCATTTCCGTTTTCGGAAATAATTTTCCTCTCTCTCTTCTCTCTCGTCCGCGCCCTCAGAGTCGAAGATTTTCGACTGACCCGACCCGAACCCGGCCGATCCGACCCGACTTTTCCGGCCGACTGCGGTGGTCTCCGGCCGTGAAACTTTCCAGACAGGATCGCCTCCGCCGTCTGGTAGTCCCTCTGGTGCTCTCTATCGCCGATTCTTCTCCACGGCGGCGCTGCAAGGTGGTGCAGCCTTGTGTTTTCGGACCCGGCCGGAAAACACAACTCCGGCGACCTCGTGGCTTCTGTTTCGACCGGTTTACGTGAAAACTCGATCAACTCGGATTGGATCACTGTTCACGGCTTGTGAGGGAGTTTTCGATCCCTTAAGCTTGTTTTCTGACTTCGATCCAGTTATGAAAGTTCATAAGCATGCTTAGATGAAGCTTTTTGATGTTGGGAGTTTTGTGAAATAATGAGTTTTGGCCGGCGGCGGTACGCCTCCGCCTGTGGCGGCGTTCCGGCGGTGTTCTGGCCATGTATGAGACTGTTTCTGGTATTATATGTCTTCTACTCGTCGATACGAGCGTTTCGATATATAATATGCAAATTTTGGAGTTCGTATGGATTTGTTATGATTTTTGCCGTTTCATATCGGTTAATTTATTCGATCCGTGAGGATTCGAGCGTCCGATCGACTTGTGGATTGGTCACATTGATCGTGGGCGTATTCCGAAGACTTTGGGAGGTCTCGGATGTGGTTTTCCCTAGATTGGCGCCACTTTGGGGATTTTAGTTCAAAACGGGGGTTTCAAACTTAAATCAAATGTAAATCGTTACTAAGTTGGAACCGTATGTGATTAGGTACTTGACGAAGTATTTGGACGAGTTGTTG
>BDJD01005603.1:56575-69202 GCA_002564525.1 Rosa multiflora
GTTTTGAGTTACTCATACGGGCTTGCAAAAGCTTACCGGGTTTGTTGTGTGGCAACCCGGTGCACCATTCCAACGGTGTAGGGGTTAATCCTGCAGGTTAGGATAATCGTGCTGAAGCTGAGGTAGCGCCTTTGGCAGCTTTACGGTAGGAAGCCATGTCTTTTATGACTTTACTATTGATAAGGACTTCCGTTGTATAGTTAACTCTGAGCAGCATTACGTTTATCTTGTTGCTGACAATTTAATTCGTAAGCTTGTGTAATATATAACTCTTTGGAGCGAGTGTATATTAACTTTGAGGGTTCAGGGCATCAATATGTGTGTAAGTTTAAGGGAAAAAGAATTCAGGTATTTTGTATTGATGACTGAACGTTCACGCATATATAATTATGGGGTTATATATATCGATTTTCATGGGTGTAAAATCAGGGGCGTGACACTCTTGCAGTTCAATTAGATTGTGTTCATCTTTTTCCTTATTTCCCAAACTCTGAATTATATGAAATTTCAATATGTTCTACCTTAACATGTTTACTATGAGTCTACAAAATTTCAAGTTCATGTTTATACAAATGAATTTTTAATAAATTCCCAAAACTAACCTGTTCATGCCTTAATATTCCAGTTCACTTATGTCTCCCTTTTGAAGTGTGATGCAGATTTCTGACTATTTCGTGTTGATTTTACTGGGAGAGGAGAGCTTGCAGATTGTCATGTCAGTTCCATATATATATATGGTAGATGAGTAGTACGAAAGAACTTCTTTTGTCCCTATAGATAGAACTGGTCACTATATGATCATACTTAAACCTAGTTTTTTGTGCCTTCAGCAATCATACTTAAACCTAGTTTAGTATTAGGAACTGATGGGATTGATCACTATATATGTATTCATATATTTTGGTGGAGACAATGACAAATATGGCTTCATTTTGATGACTAATTTTAATGGCTTTGGTGATTGTTATTTATGAATGATGTTGATATGGTTAAAATCCAACACAAGTTTGTCAATATATGTTGTCTCAACATATATAGGAACAACTAAACTAAACCAAACTATAATTTGTTGTTTCTTCTTACTTGTAAACAACAAAAAAGTGAAATCAAAACCAATATCAAACAATAGAAAAGTGAAATCAGAATCAATATCAAACAACAGAAGTTGCAATCAGACGACATAACTCATCACATAGATGTTGACTAGAAGAACCTAAAGCAACATAAAACTGTCCTTGAAAACTAATTCAGACAACATATTTGTCAACTAAATGATAAAATTGGTATGTTCAAACAACAATCAAATGTCTTTGAAAATGCATTCAGACAACAGATTGTTAAACAAGCCTTTATTTTGGTAACTTCAGACAACATATAAATGTGTTCTTATTACATGTCAGACAACAGCAGTTTTATTAAAACTGTAGTTTGTAGTTCATTTGAACAACATTAATCTGTTGTTGTATGTGATTATTAACGACAGAAAGTCCCAAATCCTTCAGTGTTGGGTTGTTCAGACGACAGAGCCTTGTGAAACTTCTGTTGTCTAAGTGAGAAGAGATGACGGAGGATATCTGTCGTCTGATGCCGTAAGAGACGGCAGCTGGATAGAAAACATATAATTTACATATCAAACGATAGATCTCATATGTCGTCTGAAGGCTTTATTGGCATAATGTATGCATACATATATTTATATGAATGTGGAATTTGATCTGAGTTTAATATATAAGTGTATAAGCTGTCAATTAATTTAATTATGGATAAGCTTATATGCAATTTGAATTCAAAATTTCAAATAGAAATGCAATTGATGAGCAGTTAGAAAAGGCTGCAGTTGGTTTCTTTATGGATGAAATTGATTTGCAAGATTGCCATAGATATGTCAGATTAGTCCCTTCTGATGCACGTGTGGTTCTTGTTTTAGTCCCATATACTAAGAGAACATAAGGATGAAATCAGGAAAAGGCTATCATGGACAATAGAAGTGCATCAAGTAAGTTTTGTATTCATGTTCTTGTGTTCATATATTCTGCAGGTTCAGGATTGATATAGTGTTTACAATCCCAAGCTAAGATATGAATTCTATTTATTATGCAGTAATTCATATACATGTTTTGATCTAGTATAGGTTCGTATCTTCTGCTTGTGATTCAATATTTATTTTGGTTCTTACAATTGGTATCAAAGCATATGTAGATCATTAGCATGTTAAATGGATTAACTGCATTGAAAGTATGTATTCTGGGAAATTAATAATTTTGATCGTCATTATGACATGTTTGAATTTATGTGTTCATGACTAAATTATTTAGATCTGTGATATCTTGGTATCTGCATATAACAACTAATTCACATGAATATCAAATAAATATAACTATTCATCTGTGATCAAATCTTTTAATTGAAATTGACACATGAGCATGTTGATATAGTTATTGGTATAATGTCAAATATATTGTGTGCTGTCAAAGTGGTCATAATATAAACTAGAAGAGATTATTTGCATCAGACCTACATATATCTTATATTCATGTATGCTGTCAAAATGGCTTCATGTAAATAAGATAAGAGATGCTGATATTTCATCATTGAAGATAACAGATCGATTTAAGAAACTTAAAATAAACTTGTTGTTCATTTCCAAAGAAATAGCAGTTTCAAACATTAATTTGGTTATTAAAAATGGTATATGTATCAAGTAAATGGACATTTATATATCAATAGAGATGTGTACACCATAAAGGTTGTCAGTGTCTTGAAATTGATGAGTTCATATTGTTGTATATGTACATTACATTCAAGTTCATGGGACATTCAGCTTATTCTGGTATTAAGCAGCACTAGATTAATCTGTTTGACCATTTCACATGTAGCTATATATGCACTTTGTAATGAGTATCAATCAAATTGAGCTTTTGAATGGCTCAAATTTTAAGAAATGGAAAGGAGACATTGAACTGAATCTAGGAACATTGGATTATGACCATGTTTTGAAGGAAGATCCACTGGCAGCATTAACAGAGAATTCTAATATGACAAATGGTACAAGCGTAACAAGATGGCATTGATCGTGATCAACAAAAGCATGCATGAGAATGTGAAGGGTAGTATACCTGACTCAAAACTGACAAAAGAATTTTTCAATTCTATTGCAGAGAAACTAAAAATTTCTGACAAAGCTGAAGTACAAAACCTTGTGAGGTCTCTTGCAAGAATGAAGTACAATGGGAAGACTAGTGTTAGAGAGTATATAATGAGAGGTTCAGACATAGATATAAGACTCAGAGCACTGAATATGGCAATAGATGATTCATTCCTTATGTATATGCTTTTAGATTCACTACCTAATGAGTATTCCCAACTCAAGTCTCTGTACAAGACTCAGAAGGAAAAATGGAGCATCAATGAGTTGATTTCACTGTGTGTAGAAGTTAAAGATGAAATGCAGAAGCAATAAGGAGAAGATATGGCTGTGAATTTGATGTCCAAAATCAAGTACAAGAAGAAATATGGCAAAAACAAGAAACCTGGTACCACTGTAAGCACCTCTAAATCCATTGTGAAATCTGATCATGATAAAATGAAAAATAAATCTGTAGGTGGCATTAAGTGTTTCTTTTGCAAGAAACCTGGTCACTTTAAGAAAGATTGTGAAGATTTCAAGGCTTGGCTGAAAAAGAAAGGTAGTGTTCTGTCAAAATCTATTTTCAACTTTGAATCAAAAGCTTTTGTTGTGACAACTCTTGGTGGTTTAACACTGGTTCCCCTATTCATATCGTCAATTCATTACCGGGATTGTCAGAGATTTCAATCCCAAGAAGGAATGAGACAAGGGTGTGTACTGGAAGTGGCCAAAGAGTGACTGTGAAGGCTGTAAGAATTGTCAAGCTCAAGTTTAGGAATAACTATGTATTAGTTTTAAAGAATGTGTACTATATTCCTAGTATCAGTAGGAATTTAATCTCTGGTTCACAATTTGTAGCAGACAATGGTTTCAGTTTCTCAAGTAATGATAAAGTAATGAATTTCAATTATGATTCTAAGTGTTTTGGTGATGTAAATCTTGTAAATGGTTACTAGTGTGAAAATGTTTTGACTGAAACTGATGACAGCAAGAACATTTTTCTTTTAAGCAAATCAAGTTCAAAAAGAAAGTTTTCTGATGCTTCATCTTTTCTGTGGCACAAAGGACTTGGGCACATTTCAAAACAAAGCTCGCAAGAACTTGTGAAACAAGGAATTTTACCTGCCTTAGACTTTACAGATTTTGAAACTTGTGTTGATTGCTTGAAAGGCAAGATGACAAATGCTAGGAAAACAGGTTCAAAAAGAAGTGAACAAATGCTTCATTTAGTTCACACAGATATTTGTGGTCCTTTTCCAATAAGTAGAATCTATGGAAATAGCTATTTCATCACTTTCATTGATGATTTTTCAATGTATTGTTACATTTATTTGATTTTAGAAAAGTCAAAAGCTTTGAAATTTTTCAAAATCTATAAAGCTAAGGTTGAAAAACAAACTAGAAAATCAATTAAGTGTATCACATCAGATAGGGGAGGTGAATACTTTGGTAGGTATATAGAACAAGGATAACACAAGGGTCCTTTTGCATTGTACTTGCAGGAATGTGTTATAGTGGCTCAATACACTACTCCATATAACCCACAACAGAATGGAGTATCAAAAAGGAGGAATAGAACCTTGATCAATGTGGTGAGAAGCATGATTATGAGTTCTGCATTACCAAAATTTATGTGGGGAGAAGCTTTGAAAACAGCAAATTATATTTGCAATAGAACTCCAATTAAGCAAGGCTGTACTAAAAACTTCTTTTGAATTGTGGTGTGGTTACAAGCCTAGTTTAAACCATTTTCATGTGTGGGGCTATAACGCAGAAGTGAGATTTCATAATGTGGCAGATGGAAAGCTTGATTCTCAATATGTAAGTGGTTATTTCATTAGCTATTGTGAAAAATCAAAAGGCTTCAAATTTTATTGCCCAAACAGAAGCACAAGGATTGTGGAGTCACACAAAGCCACATTTTATGATGAACTATTTGACAACAATGCAAGAAAAGATGTAGAAAAAGAAATGGTAGCAATGCAGAACAACAACAAAGCCTTTGAAGAATGGTTTGTGTACCAGGATTGCAGTGCTTTATCAATCCTAAACCAGGACTGCAACAACAATTCAGTTTCCAGAAATTAAAGTACTTTTAAATCCTATTCCTAAAAATCAAGAATCTGATATTGCGGCACACCAAGTTAAAGATATAGTGCAGTGATATTGAGAATGTTGATGTAGCCAAAGTTGCTCAAAATGAACAAAGTATAAATGATGAAGTGCAAGTGCAGCAAGTTGATCAACAAGATAAGATAAATGCAGCACCAAATGCAGAAGTGTCTCAACCTGTAGCCTTGAGAAAATCTACAAGAACCAGAAGATGTGCCATATCAGATGATTACAAGCTATACTTGACTATTGAAGAAACTGACCTAGGAGATGAAGATGATCCGATAAAAAATGGGTCAACGGTGGTCAACGCCGGATTCAGGACATTTCCTGCTGAGTTGGCATGCCGATAACATGTGTGGAGGACAAGGATGAGCTGACTAGGGTTAGAGACTTTAGGTGGGAAGACTTTAAGTCTAGGTTATTTTGAAATTCAAAATTTGAAAGAGGACAAGTGGTCTCATTCTTACACCTTACACATTTGTCTCCCATTTATTACCCTGTTCCCCTACACAATGACCATTCTACCCTTACTTTTTCTCCTCCACCAAAATATCTATGGGCTTTCTAGGTCATTTCTATATGGAGTCAAAAACTAGATCCCCATTTTGTGCTTACACATTTGTCAATCACATCTAGCCCTTCATTCCCTTTGATCTCCACCCTTGATTTGGATTGCCTTGGCCTTTAAATAGCTCATTCTCTCTCCCCAAAACCGGGCATCCCCTTGGCTCCCTCATTTTGGAGCATCAAAATCTCTCTTTTCTCTTGTTTTAGGTTAGTTTTTCATACCTTGTACATAGTTCTTTGAGTTTGTGTGAGAAATAAGTGTGTAGGCACTTCGGTTTAACCAAAACCGAAGTTACTACACACTCTAAATCAATCACAACACTTGCTTTCACACATCCAAGCCTTTGTTCTTCTTTGTTCTTGAGTTTTGTGGGTGTGTATGGTATTTTAGGTTGTAAAACTGAAAATCTCAATACTAGGATTTTTGCCTTAGACATCGGCCAGAAACCGATGTTAAAAAAAAAATCATCCGATGTCTTAGTGGGTGATGTTAAAGATCACGAACAAAAAGACATCGGTCAAAAACCGATGTCCAGTTCAACAATAGACATCGAATAAGCTTATGGAACCGATGTAAAACCGTTATTACGATGACATATTAGTGTGTTTAGATATTGTTAAATCTTCATATTTTGGCATTTAATGCTTAATGAAGTATAGGTCCAATAGCAGAAGTATTCATTTTAACATCGTTACTCATATTAGAAACGATGTTTTATATGGTATTAGACATCGGATTCTTTTCGTTTTGCATGTCGTTTGTGAGGTTCACGCATATTTTCCATATATCCTACTATTTAAAATTCAATCTACATTCTTTAGTATTGTATGAATGATGTGCAATATTATAATAAACATCGTTTCCTTTTATAAAGTGATGTCCATTTTACTATATTTCATCAGGTTTTAGGTTAACAACGATGTCCATAATAATATTAGACATCGTTTCCCAAATTGTAAATCGATGTCCCATTTTGATTCTAGACATCGTTTTCCAAATTGTAAATCGATGTCCATATTGATACTAGACATCGTTCCCTGTAGTTTACATCGACGTCCATTAGTTTTTTTAACATCGCTTCTTAAATATGGGGCATATATTGCATTAATTCAAGCAATCTAATTATACACAATCTTAAAGCATCAGCCAGTGAACAGATTTTGGACATACAAACCACTCCAAAATCAAATCAATACATCTTATTTCCTTCAGTACACCATAAATTGAGTAAAACTACAACCTTTCTTGAAACATCAAGTATCCAGATTGCTTCACGGTTTAGATAAGTGAGAGCCAGAGTGCAACAAATGTTGAATAAGAGCATGTATCCAGCCAATGCTCCTGCGCCAATCCAATACCAATATGCATGCGTACGAAATCCACGAGATTTCAGAATTTCAACTCCTAATGATTCGTTTGAGTTTGGAAGAACCTTTAACAGTAATAGATCAAAATCAGAGAATTACTTCGAGATGAACAACTACAAAATGTTTGAAATGGCTCAATGAAGGACTTACATGTGACCAACTCTTGCCAAGGAATTCATTAACTACAATTGCATTCTACATTTTGTGGGACCCACATGCCGACTAAATTTGTTCCGTCATAATTTTGAGTGTTGACCGAATTATTTAATGAATTTATTTTCATTAAATTTTTGGTGTCTACAGAGTCAACCAAAAAAAATTGAGAAACATGGAATTAATTGATACAGAAATTTAGTTACCAGACGTCAAGTATCTTTACTTAGATTTTTACCTCTTGACAGGACAAAGCCCCCCAAAGCGAAAAGCATGACTAGTGTAAATGAGCCAAATGTATTAGCAACAGTCAAGCTTCTACCTACTCCAGCAATGAATCGGAATAATCCAGTTGATTCATGAGTAGGAGGAGAAGGTATTGCCTAAACAATCTGCATTACACGTTCATGATAGTATATGATTTGGGGTCAGAACCAACATGAAAACAAATGTTCAGGAGAAAGTGATCAACAATTTTGCTTCTAGTATGTTACTTTTACCTTCCAACATTTGGATCAAAGCCAATGACATAATAGGTGATAAATACCCAAACACCAACTTCAACACAGGTGAGAGGGATCTTGAGGAGCCATGCCGGAAGTGCATATGCCCATGGTGGAAAGAAGAGCAGCTTTCTGTGCTTATAAAACACTGGAAGCTTGGCTATAGTCATCGAAAGCTCTGCCATTCCATTGAACATGTAGATATCCGATGGCTCTTCTGAAGAAATCCAATCATCAATATCAAGGTTTTCATCCGGAACTCTTCCAGCAACATTCCAAGTGCTTATTGTCAGCCTACCTGAAACAATGTGCCCCAGGAAATTCCATTAAGAACCAAACTGGTGCTGCTTCTAGGCCTAGCATTGCAGGAGGTAGAAAAACATAGACAAACCTCACATCCTTTGTGTTTATGTACTGAGCAGGAGTAGTTTTCTGATTTTCCTCTCCTATGTCTTAACTGATAGCCAAAAGAAGGCGGATCTGAACCAATAAATATCATATTTATGTGCATTATTAGACAAGAAGAATGTAAAAGCACTCCACAATATGATAGAACAAGCAGCTAAATTTTTAAAATTCCCAAGTGGTTTCCTTTTCAAGGAACCCCATCATTTTTAAGGTCCAAGGTTGCAACAATGATATCACCTTGTAGCCCCCCAAATAAATAAAAAAACTAATTGCTTTATCATAAAATAGAAATATTGGATTATAGCACACATTGAAAATCTAGAAATGGTTATTTGAGATCTGATTTGTAAAGTAAAACTATGCAGCAGAAATGCTAATGCACAAAGCCAAATTTGTCGTGATATAAATCTTTCATACGAACTCCAAATGGAGGCAGGCTGGATTCATATGAAAGGTGGGAATGCCTACTTTTGAAGTACTGGTTTCTTGAAGCAAGATTGTACATAAAAAGATACTAAAAGAAAAAGAAAGAACATGACAGTGATACTGTGAACTAAACCTTGACTGAAGGGTTAATCAAATGAACTTTAAGTGTAGCTTAGAAGGACCTCCTTTATTTGGCCTGCACAATAAAGTAAATGGAAATGTCAGACAAAGAATTCAGGCTTTAGAAGAAAGCTGCACTCTACATACATAAAAAGGTAATAACATGACCCATCTATATTGATCTGTGAGGTTTGGTTTTAATAATCTTGTAGGTCAGATATCAAGAATTCATCTTTTTAAAGAACAATGGTCCACAGTATCATCTTTTTACCAGTCTAGATCTCAAATTTGATAGAATTCCAAATATCTGGTTGCTTGTCTTTTGACAAATCAATGCACTTAGCATAGCAACCACCTTCAATGTTTGACACATGATTGTCACTGTAGCAGTGCTCGTCATCTCCAATCAAGTATGTATTATGATCTGCAGACAAGAGTTGTTTTCTCAGTTTCTATGACAGATGAGCCACAAGCATCCCTCTTTATGCATCTTACACTAAAATTCAATGAACCATTGTCTTATGCTACCCATATAGAGCACATCAACTGGATTCAGCTTACAAATCAACGAAATAAATAGAACAATAAAAGTAAAACAAAGAAAAAACTTACCACTCAATAAGTTTGGCAAAAGTGAGCTCAAAGAGTGTAATCATAAAGTAGAGAATCCAATACGTAAGCCATTGGCGATCATCAGTTGGTGATTTGGTCTCTATAACCCGAATTGAGGCATACCTACACAACAACCTAGAATCAGTTAACCAGATTACAGAGGATTTAACATGAACACAGAACAATACATAAGAAAAAAAAAAGGATCAGAATTCATAAAGCTATAATCTTTGAACCAAAACTTACAGTGGCTAAACCAAACTAACCACAGGCCTGCAAGAAACAAACACCCCAATCAGATTACATAACCAAAAAAAAGAAAAAGAAAAAGAAAAAAGGTTTTGGTAAAGTGGGTAATAGCAGTTGATACCCAACAAGAACATCGAAGTTTTTAAGGAGAACTTTGAGGAAACTTCCAGCACCAGATCCCATCTCCGGTTTCTGAATGTCGGTAACTGAGAACTGAAACTGAAGGTTCTTTGCCTTCTTTCAGTCCTCCGAAATCCGAGATCCGAGAGAGAGAGAGAGAGAGAGCTTGCTCGTGGAGGTGATGGCCCCGGCAAGGGGGCGGAGGCGATTAATGAGAGAGAGAGAGAGAGAGAGAGATAATAGCGGGAGTGAGCGGAAGAGAGGGAAGCGGTGTTGGCTATGGAAAGAGAGTAGGAGAGGAAGGAGGAGAGGGCTAGGGTTCGGGGAATAAGAGGTGAGAAAGTGAGTTGAAAAAATATTAAGTGCGGGGAATGAAAATTTTGTTCCCCGCATTCCTGAAAAGTTTTAACTTAGTCTTTCCGCATTTTTGAAAAATTTAAAATGAAAATATAGACATCGGTCAACAGTAAAAATCGATGTCAGTAATATGCATAGAAATCGGTATTTGAGGAATCGATGTTAATGACATTTTTTTACATCGCGTGAATTCCTCACCGATGTAATTGTCGTGATGTCTAAGGCCAAAATTCTAGTAGTGTCTCATACCTTGAAGCAATTCTCTCATCATTTGACATCTTTGAGAACTAGGTGGGAGGTTGGGTAGTTCTTCTCTTTTCTCTTCCTTCTCTCTTTAATATGATGTTCATGGCTTGTATTTGTAATAATTTGTAATAACATGTGTTATGAGCGGTTGGATTTGAGGCTAGGGCTAGCTCTAGCCAAACTTATGTGCAAATAATGTAAATTTCCATGTGTTTTGATGTTTATGCATGTTTTGAATCTATGGGCTTCTAAACTTTAATGCTTACTAAATGTGTTTGCTAGCTTAGTCACCTAGAAAGCATGTTTAGGAAACTAATGAATCGGAAACTTGAACTTGACCACTTCTTGAATCCGTGAGCATGAGTAGCCTTTAGGAGGTGGCTTAATGATTCCTACGGGAATTGTTAAGTTGCTTGAATTTCTTACTTTAAACTTAATGCATAAACCGTGAGTTTAATTGCTCTAAGGGGTGTTAGGCTTGCGGTTTATAGTCCACTTGTGTTTTAATGAAATATAAATTGGACTAAGGTTGTGTAATTTAACTTAGCTTTACCAAAGTTTGTTAAGTTGCATGATTAGTTGGTTTCTTGGTAGCTTCACCAAAGCACTAAGGGGAAATTTGTCAAAGCATGCTATTTCATCAAGTATTGGTTACATTTTGTGCATGAGTAAGGTTAGGTGTGACGCCTATGTCTCTATTCTTCTCATTGATTTAGTCTCTACATTTTTATTTGTTTATTTTATTTTATGTGACTTAATTTTCTTTATCCAAATTAAAATCAACCAAGCCGCTCACTACCACAATTGTTAATACCATCCTCATGATCTTTAGCTTCCAAAGGGCTAAGGTTATGAACCTGTAAAAAGGGTAGACTTATATGTGTTTTCTAGGTTTATTTTCATGGTGATCTAGCTAGGGTAGAGTTACTCAATCCCTTGGGTATGATACTCTTACTTTTTTTTCCCTTTACTAAAACTTGACCTCCTAATCTTGGGAGTAGGAGATATCATACACCAAATTTGCACTTATTTTATACTCAATGATGTCCCCAACACCTTTCAAATCTCAACGATATCTCTCTTTTTAACTTTCTACTTTCAAAGCCTAAAACTCCCCTCTTGGGTGTTATTTTTTCTTTATTTGTTTTGTGTAACGTGTTAACTAGTAGCGTATAAATTATGCACTATTTTAGAGTATCACTGTGATTTGTGAACTGCTGATTAATAAGCATAACTAACATTGTGGAGATCACAGGTTCAAATTTCACTGCTATCATGGGACGAACAAGGCTGTTAGAGTGAGTAGTGAAATAAATAAATAAATAAAAATTTCCTCGTGGTATCTGTATTTGTGGTGGGATCCACTACTAGAATAATGCTAATAGACATCATGTCATAGACATCGGTTAGGATTTGAGGCGATGTAAAAAAAATTTCTAACATCGGTTCTTAAAAATCCGATTTCTATCTGTACACTAACATCGTTTCTAATAGTTAACCGATGTCTACATTTTTTTTTCAAAATTTTGAAAAACGCGGAAAATTACTAAGTTACAAAATTTTCAAGGCGGGGGGAACAAAATTTCAAAACACTTAGTCATATTGACTGCCTCGACATTTTTTCATTCTCAAACCCTACCCACAACGACACAGCACCCGACCTCCTCTTCCTCATCCTCCGCCTCCAACCAGCACCCAACTACTCTCCGCCTCGGCCTCCATCTCCACTCTCCTCCTTCTCTGCCTCCGTCTCCGTTCTCCTCCTTCTCCTCCTCCGACACACCTCTTCTCTCATCTCTTTTCTCAAATCCACCAATGATGCAGTCCATGCCGGAGCTCCGCCTTGTTCCCTCGTCGAGCCCACCATGGAAGATAAGACCTAACATTCAAGATAAGGCTCGCCGTCGATTCAGGTATTGGATTATTGGGTCTCACTCGATTTTGCGTTAAATTGTTTTCAATTGCTTCTGGGTATCTTTTGGTTAATTTCTCGGTTAATTTTTGTCTAATCCTATGTATCAATCTATATCTATGTGTGTACCTATTTTGGGGGTTACTTCAGGTTGGGACCAGGGTTTTGATGCCAATACCTGAGGATTTAAGAGAAGGTCAGAGACGGATGATGATATAGTGGATGATATAGTTTGCAAAAAGCTTCATTTTGCTTCAGTTTGCAAAACTTGGTTTCAACTTTTTTCTCTTGAAAACAAATTCAGAAAGAGAGCGATAGTTCTCTTTCTTCTTAATTATATGTCT
>BDJD01005605.1:40898-55188 GCA_002564525.1 Rosa multiflora
TGGCCTTAATGGAAAGATACGATCCAGGTTGAATTGGATTCACTAACGAAGAGGAAGGATTTCGGGTCTGAGATGCCAACACCTCCTAACATAAAACCTATTTACATTAATAGGTCTTCGTTAGATAGCGTGATGAGAAAAAGATATGGTAATCTCGCCTTATAGCACAAGGTTTCTCACAACGCCCTCGAATCGACTACGAGAAGACATATTATCTCGTAATGGATGTCATTGCACTCCATTACCTTGTTAGTTTGGTAGTTTCCAAATAACTGAACATGCAGCTTACAAATGTGGTCACTACGTATCTCTATGGGGATATAGATACGGAATATAATGAAGTTTCTTGTGGACTTTATTTACCCAAGTCAAGTGGCTCTAGACCACGAAGCGTATTTGCAACGAGGTTGAAATGCTCACTAAAATAACTACTTGATTGGGAAGGGATATGATGAACTATGCCCATGCGTTTCCATGACAAGTTCCGGATTTGCAATTGTCGCGGTTTATAATTAGAACCCTTGAGAGTTAAGGGAAACCGATGAACACCTGAAATTCGAGTTTGAGAGGAAGGACCTTGGGAGAACACGGTTTTGTCTAGATTCAAAACTTGTATACCGTGTCAATAGACATTTTTGATAAAGTCAAAGATGCACCACGGTCGTCCGTAGTCTTGGCCCTAAAAGGGATCCGTTTCGTCCCAGGGATGATGACGAAGACGTGTTAATAGCAGAAGTGCTTATTTATGTACAATAGGCGCATTATTGTACTTAGCACAATACAAGACCGGACACCTCAATTATTATGAACTTGTTGGCTAGGAGGCATGATGTCTACATGTTCGATCTCGAAGAGTGAAGGACGTGTTGTGCTATTTTTGTCCTTCGACCAGAGTTATTTTTATCGCACAGGGTTTTTGTTACTTGGCAAGGTTTTTAACGAGGCAACAATCAAAGCGTTATCACCAAGTTTGAGCAGCACAAGGGGGAGTGTTGAAGGATATCGACATAATGTGTGCCTCTACAAACTAGGGTTTAGAGTTGTAATAGGAATGTGTTCTAGGTATTCAATTGTAATCAGATTCTATTACCTTTTTGAGTACCGTATAACTTGGAAATTATTCTATGCACCGACGGTGTAAGTGACCAAACTCTTATAAAATAATCTCAACCCTTGATATTTATTATCAACTTGATTTTTAATAAACAAAAAGTGTATTTAATGCAATTTAACCATTCATTTATGTTGGTGCAAGTGCACGGCGGTGCTCTGAATAATCTCTCCGTATAACTCCCTATTTAAAGGGCTCCTATTATTAATGATAACACACAATTCTATTCTCCTACAACAGTCTAAACATTGTCAAGAGATAATTATTGGTTCTGGAGTGACACCAATTTCGCATTACTATGAATTAAAGACTATATTTATAGAGATCTGAAGACGTAGTAGTAGCAGAAGAACCCGTCAATGGTGCATCTGATGAACGAATGAGGCTGTGACTTCCACTTGGGGAGCTCCCTTGTGCAGTACTGTGATCAAACTGCTCTTCGAAGGCTCTTAACCTCGTCATTTCATCATCATGGATACTTGGATCCAGAACCACTTCATCCACGGGGGTCCGCCCTTCAAGCATGCTCACTACTGCAGACATGATAGGCCTAAGTGCAGCTGTTGGATTGGCGCACAGTAAAGCTACTTTAATCGTTCTAATCGCCTCTTTCTTACTGAAATTGGACCCCAACCTTGGATCCACCAGCTCCAGTAAGTTCCCTCTTTGTTGCAAAATAAGGGCCTAAAAATAAGCAGAGAAAATGAGTGGATGATCACAAACTAGTTACATACATATGTAGTGAAAGAAGTTCTGGATGAAGATTATTTATCTTACCCAATCCATAAGACACTGAATGTTCTCATTGGGTCGATAATATTTTGTGTTGTTCTTTCCTGCAACAGTTTCTAATGCAACAACTCCAAAACTGTAGACATCTGCTTTATAGGTCAAACAACCCCATAGAGCATATTCCGGTGCCATGTATCCTCTGCACAACAATTAAATGTTGTTTTCAGCGACTGATTACTCACGTACTCTAATATAAAGAATTTTCACATAAAAATAGAAATGACAGGTATCAACACTATACAAGTAAGACATTACATGTCAATCACATAGTTTGTTGGGATTTCAGCATGCATTTATGCTGTCAATATGAGTTACTAACTTAATTACTTTAACTAATTGAAAACTTCAATATTGTACTCAGAAAAAGATTAGTTTCTTGTTTGTGTCATAATTAAGATTTTGGAGACAGAAAGCTGGGTGGAAACATAAACAAAATTAGCCTCACAAATGAAGTTGATGCAATATATATGACAGAAGCTTACATAGTTCCAGCAATCCTGGTGCTAATGTGAGTGTTCTCCTCTTCGTCAAGCTTGGCCAAACCAAAGTCCGAGATCTTAGCATTGAAGTCTCGGTCCAGTAACACATTCGTAGTTTTGATGTCTCTATGTACAACCTTCACTGCCGATTCCTCATGCAAATAAGCCAGACCTTTTGCTATGCCTAGGCATATTTTCTGCCTTGTAGTCCAGTCCAAATTGAGGAGATCATGCTCTGGACCTGCAATTAACATACATACCTAATAATTGGGTCAGTTTAGAACCTCTGAATGCATGATTTCAGGATTTGTTCCTAGACATTATGAGCTTACCGTACAAAGCGCGAGCAAGGCTATTGTTCTCCATGTACTCATATACCAACAATAACTGGTTTGCTTCAATACAACATCCATACATTCTAACCAGATTTGGATGCTGCAAACAAGAGATCATGCCTATTTCGTTCACAAATTCACGATTTCCCTGCTTCGATTTTGAAGATAGTTGCTTAACTGCAATTACAGTACCATCCAATAGTATACCCTGCAATAAACATAGTAAATTAGTTTTTGATCCTGATAAAACTAGGCCATAGAAAGTTATTTAAAGACATGAAAAAGAGAAAAAGTGGAAGGAAAAAGATACAGGATACGGTCGTGTTATACCTTGTAGACGGGACCAAAACCACCTTCTCCAATTTTGTTTAAAGGATCAAAGTTATTAGTGGCAGCTTTAATTTGCCTCAAGGTGAAAAAGCCAGTCTGCAGATCCAGTCCTCTCAGAACTGTCCAAAGAACCAGGTTAGGATATGAGTAATGGCTTGAAAAAATTGATAAATTTTTTTTTTGACATAGTATCCGAGTATGTATTTCCTAGTTCTCATGGCATTTGAAAGAACAAGGCTAATGTGATACTTGAAATTCACATAGTAGATTCGCAGCACCTTCTTCCCTTGATGTCTGGTTATCCACCCGACAGTGTTTCCACCAAATAATGCCAAAAATTAAGAAGAAAAGGCACAAAACCGTAGCTCCAACTGAAACTCCAACCACAATATACATCTTTGTTTTGGAATAATGCTTGAACTCTACAGAGTAAAAAAAAAAAATTAATAATAAATATAAGCTTCAGTTCTATGATGTACTGCCATAAATAGGGCATAACAAACCAGAATGGTATTTTCCTGAAAAAAAACAACCAAGAATGGTATCTGTTTGAATTTTTCAAACATGAAATATAGCTAGAAAATTGGAAACCGATAGAATAATTGGAATTAAGAACAAGTTTCACATAAGCTTGTTCTTTGATAACCTGGGTACTATACTGTATATATCTTGATCTACATTTTTCCAACTATTGCAAATGAAAGCATAAACTTGTCTTTTCGTTCCTTTTCTGTTCTGAATGAGTACAAAACAAATGGATTGTAAAACCTATGATCAAGTTGTTAAACCAGACTTAAAAGAGTTTGTGTGCAAATTCAGAAGATTACCAGATTTTATAGAAATGGCTGATATAAGGGGACCATAGACTCCTCTCCTTGGGGTATCTGTTGTCCCTTTTGCAGACCAATGAAACCGAATCTCTAGAGTTTTATTCTTAACCTGAACTGCCTTCGTCTCCTTAATGACTTCCTTATCAACACCTTTTGCTTCCTTTGCAATGTCAAAATCCTTCAATACGAGTTTCTCCTATAACAAATGTCATCAATGAGAAACATTGTGTGGCCCTAAAAGTTCATTAATGTTATCTCACTACCTGAATATATACGTCAAATATCCGTCTTGCAACACTGTGAAAAGATCTATTGCCTCGGATTATTATCTCTGCAAAGTGAAGTTTGACAGTATAATTTCCATCTCCTAAGCAGTTTGCATAATATGTGAGAGAAAGAGGACTGAGGCGCGCCTGAGTGTACAACTGAGAGTTTTCCATTCCAAGTATCGATACATTATTTGCTATGTAGACATCAGCAGTGTTAATATCCCAGAAAAATCCAGTGGTACTGGTTCCCCAGTTAGGTCTTGGAAAATTTTTTGCTGCACCTCCAAGATCTGTATCATCTTCAAATTTGACTCCTCCAATGGTGGTCGCTGCTCCACCACAATTTATATGCAATTCATACTGATCTGTTCAGTAACAGCAGATAAATAAAAAAATCAGATAAGAGAAAATATTTGAGTAGATAGATGTTATCAATGTAGTATCAGATGCCATTTACTATGAGGGTCATATGGAAACTCAAGTTAACAACCGAGTTCTTTGTACAAAATCTTCACAAAGTTAAATAATTAAAAAGCTAACCATTGTTTGATTCCAATCTATTCAATCAGATTTTGATCCTAAGATATGTATTGTTACCTTTTTTACATGGATAATTCTGCAGGCACGCTCCAGATAATCTAGATTAGTGAAGTATAATAATCAGCTTATGTAATAAGTCCATAAAGTGAAAAGAAAAGAAAAGAAAAATATATGGCTTCATCTTCGAAGACTAGTAAGTATGAAGCTTACGAGTTGATGTTTGGTACAGAATAGCTTTTGAAATCGTTCCTGATACATGTCCAGTCAGTTGGAAAACAAAAATTAGAGGTGAATGAAGACCATAGAGCGCTTAGTATGCCAACTACACAGAAAACAGTTCTTACAGGTAATCTCTACATGTAGGTGGCTCAGGGTCCTCGGAAAAATTATTGTAAGAAACATCTATCTCGCTGCACACAAATATGATAAAATTGTAAGCGAGTATAAATACACATAATGACAGAATATTGATAAAAGTTCATTTAAATGCTTAAAGGATTATTTAATGACAGAATTCTTAAAGGATTAGTATATGACTATAGTATTCTATAAAGTTAACAGCAATACTAATAGAATTGTCTGCTAGACACCTTAACGAAACAATTAAAATAAAATAAAAACTAAAGCGAAAGCAAATTTGATGTAGGATAGAAGACATACTAGCTGTTATCTTTATTCTTAGTCCATTTTGGAATAGAGCCATTGAGCAAGTTGCTTGTCAGATACCTATTCCGAAAGAAATCACAGTCACATTCTGTTGAAAGTAATTATTACTTAACACAAAAGGTTGGTTAGCGGGGATAAATCTATGTTTATGTAATATGTGTATGCGAAGATAGTATATGCAGGGGAGGCCCCCTGCATCATGATGTACGCTAGTCATGACATATATGAAATTCACATTTCTTACAAGCGCCGCAAATTGTCCGGATTCAGAGCCAGATCTTCAAGATCAGGAAAACGTCCTTCCAATTGGTTGAAGCTGAGATCTCTGTAAGATAATAACTAGAGGATGTTATAAGAAACGGAAGCTTAACTGGGAAGATGAACCTCGTTAATCAAACTGCTATTGAGAAAGTATTAATTGAATGTGCCTTATGTACTTGAAAGAAGTAGTAGAATAAGAAGAAGAAAAAAAAAAGAGAGTAAAGAATAGCAGTATTACATGATAATTACTACTTTCATCGCTGTTAAATCAGGAATAGGTCCATATAAATTACAGCTCCTCAGCATTCTGCAACATAACTTCATATTAGCATTATTGAGGATAAGCATGGATTAGTCCAAGACTATAAATGAACAAACGTGCAACATGTTTTAGACTTACAATCTTAGCATGCTATTCATATTAGTCAAGTTTGGAAATACTGAACCCCCTCCGTTTAAGTCACTGATCCTTCTGCATCAATTGCATCATAGACAATTGTTAAGCAAATATAATCCCTTTGATATGAAGCTATAGTAAACTGTTAAATGTATAATATGGTTGAAAAGTGTTATACTGCTAATGCAAGGGAGAGCTGGATGCGGAACTCACAGTTCTGTTAATTTACTCAAGACAGAAATGCTAGATGGAATGGGGCCTTGTAAACCACTTGCTTGGATCTCTCTGTCAAATACAGAATTCAATATGGATAGAGATTACACCAATTCTATAATTTATGAATTATATCATAATAGCAAAAAGCACTTACAATTTTTCAAGTTGACCCCAACTTCGGAAAAAGTTAGGAATTCTTCCAATGAAGTTGTTACTGCTAATCCTCCTGTATAAAGGAAAATTCAAAACATGACGCTGAACATTTCTTAACAGGAAAATTTCAAGTCCTTATGTCAAGTGTCACTTACAATTCTGTTAATTTGGTCAGATTAGTGAGATGCAGTGGCAACACTCCTGTGAGATTGTTTGCATTAATAATGCTGTACATACCACACCAAATTATCAGTTACTCACTTTTTAAGCTATTAATTTTTTTTGTTTAAATCAATAACTAAATTTAAGAAACTTGGGGTGAAAGGAAAAATAAAAGAAAGAGCTTACAGTTTCTGCAAGTTAACCAAATTGCCAAGCTCAGGAGGAACAGTTCCGGAAAACATGTTTGACTCTAGACTCCTGAATACATATTAATTTCCTTTTCATCAAAGCAGGCCAAACCGAATGAAAATAAAACTGGATTTGACAAACACAGAAACGTAATATAGAGAGATAATGACAGAGCATACAAGTATGTTAGAGTGGTAATGTTTCCTAGGAAGGCAGGGATTGGTCCGGATAAGTTGTTCGCACTGAGGGCCCTGCAGTTTACTCATTGTCTTGGTTAAATCATTATAGGCCACTTTTGACTAAACTTGAAGATGGAGTACTTAAGAAGTCAATTTACATAATTTGCAACTTTGTAGAAGCCCATTCACTCGGTATATTACCACTGAGGAAGTTCCTTGGGAAAATGCTGTAAGGAAGGGAAAAGATATATATTAGTAATAACATTAGCATTTGAGAAAAATTAAACATTAGCATCGTGGTACATTACAAAAGCTTACATTTGTGTAAGGTAGGGTAACTTTGCAATAGATGGTGGAAGTACACCAGCAAGATCTTGCCCTGTAAGAATACTGTATCCGGAAAAATGTCAGAGCTAATCATAATATTCAACCTATTACCTATTTAGGAACAAGTAGTGATAATGTCTTGCGTGTCACTCTCATAAACGAAGAGATTCTCCTACATTGCAAACGAAAGAAAAAGAAAAGAAATACCCACCTAGACATTTGCTCATACACATGCTGTGCATGAAAAACCAACTCAAAGAGTGCAATACAAACCCAGCAAGATATTACAGAGGAATTAAAAACATACACATCAAACAGGCTTCGAATGCACCTACATGTAGATGACATGGCATGAGCCATCAGGGAAGGAGCAGTTGCAAGTGAGAGTGTTGTTGAATAGAGTGTTATCAGATTTGGGGGTAGTCCAGCTTGTGTGGGTTGTGTCATTCAGGCACGGGTCTACGCTGAAGTTCCAGTCTTTTTTTCCCATTTGTGTAGCAATTTCTCGTAGGGCTTGCACTGCAAACACAAATCAAACCCTTCAAGTTTACACTTTTCTGTTTTGAATTTAAGATTTTCATTTTCGAGATCACTGTCTATTTTGGTGGGCAAGTGCTTTCGAAATTCAAAACCAGTTGTTGGAAAGCTTGAGGATGCTGTTATCACCAAGTTGTTATTCCCGCCTATCGCCCAGGATGACTGCAGTTATAATTTTTGGGTAAACCAATGCCCCCCCCTATACATGTTTTTTTTTTTTTGAATAAAAAAGGAGAGAGAGGATATTTTTTTTTTTTTTGGGGATAAATGGGAGCCAAGAGGCCCAAAAAGAAAGAAAAACTAAACTTCGAAATTCACGATCCTAACTCTAGGAAATTCACACAAGTCATCAAGAAGAGAGTTAATGACTTGTGGAGGAGGATGCAACATGACATGCACCCCAGCTTCAGCGTGCAACCCATCCTTGGATAGGATATCTGCAACTGCATTCACTTCTCTATAGGTGTGTCTAATATCAAAGCTCAGGAACTTTTGCTGCAAGAATGAGCAACAATTGAGGATAGTCTTTAGAGGATGCCCTTCATCCACTCCATTCTTTACCATGTTAATAAGGGTTTCAGAATCACTTTCAACATACAAATGGGAGCATTGATTATCATAGGCCAATTTTAGCCCCAACAACATAGCCCATGCCTTAGATTGGAGAACAGAGCCACTTCCCAGGTTGGCATAAAATCCAGCAACCCTAGAGCCATCATGACTCCTAATTACACCACCTGCCCCAATTTTACCCATTTGATTCCTTGCTACATCAACATTAAGTTTAAAGCAGTGCACAGGAGGAGCATTCCACTTAAGAGTAATTGTTTTTTTAGGAGAATCACCTGAATTACCAGAATTTGCAGCACACCATTCCTTAGCCACATCAATGATTACCTTACAAGGATTCAAAGGCATATGAAAGTCATTCTCAAACACTACCTTATTTCTCCATTTCCATAAGTACCAACAGGTGAAGACAAACATAGTACTCCACTTCAAATCCCCATAACACCGCCTATGATAATGTAAATTAGCAGCACACCAACTACTCCAACCTAGCTGCATGCTTCTAGCAACCGTATCAAGACAAACAATATCATTCCAAACAACACGAGCAAACTGACAGTCTCTAAGCATATGGATCATAGTTTCAGGTTGTTCATGGCATAAAGGGCAAGAAGAATCCATAGTCATGTGCCTTTTAGCCCTCTCAACATTGGACAAAAGTTTCTGGTGACATAAACACCATATAAAAGTCTTCAACTTGGGAGGGATGCATAGTTTCCAACAAAAGAACCAAGGATAACTATCAAAAATTTTCTCCTTTATAAGCGTAAGGAGAGAGAGGATATTCACCTATACACCTTTTATATCTTTCTACATTTTTTACAACCTACCCAACTAGTTGTCGGTGAACTGTGAGGTGTTAAAAACTTTTTTTTTTTTACTTTGTCAAGGGGAACCCAAAGGTTTCTTAGGCCCAAGATAAACCCCCTTCAGCGCATGTGAAATGCTCCAACTGTGCATTGCAGCACAGTGCTTGGCCACTTTGACAGCTTCGAGGATCGAACCTAGGTTGGGGAGCACACCCAACTAGGCAAGAACTACTAGGCCACTTGCAGTGGTTTGTGAGGTGTTAAAAACTTAAAATAACTAACATCGTGGAGACCACAGATTCAAATATGGAAATAAAATTAGTGTTTCTACTTAAATAATAAATAATAAATTAAAAATTAAAAAACCTACCTCACCAGTTCTAAAGAGACTTGTGTGGTGGCATATTTTGTTTTTTTCCCCCCTTTTAGAAAGAAGATCAATATTCAAACTCTTCAAAAGACTTTAGAATCTATGCATATAGGTGCGGAAGCTCGATTTGGTTGGGGTAGTCATGACTAAGCGACCTCACATACACCGTAAGCGAGCTCTCTCTCACACACACACACACACTTGATGTATAGAGATAATTACATAGGAATTATCTCAGACGAAGAGTAAGGATGTGTACGTACCTTCAATATCAAGAAGACGAGTCGAAAGAGCTTCAACTTTGACTGATCCAAAACTGCAGTGAACTAGTATCACCACCAAGTTGAGGTTCATGATGGTTTTCCAAACACCAACTCCAACTCTAATTGCCATCTTCATTTTCTTCGATCTTAGTCCTGCGCCCAGATACTAATATTCCTGCTTGAGGAACTATAGCTTTTTGCTAGCTAGCTAGTCGGTTTTTAAAGTGAACAATTGATGAAGACCTAGCTATACAACAAGTCAACAATTGATGAAGACCTAGCTATACAACAAGTCAACAATTGATGAAGACCTAGCTACTACTAGACAATAGATCACATGTGCTGTCTGAAGGAGTTGTCTGATGTACAATTGAAGTGTGTGGTTTGGATGAAGTGTTGTGAGTCATCAACCTTTTACAATTAAGTGATAGATGAGCTGTATTGTTAGGTATAGTGATAGATGAGCTGTAGTGAATTGTATGCTTTCTTTTTGTAATTATACTATATACTAAGGGAGAGGATCCTCTCCTGAGCTATATTTTTGCCTGAGCTTCCTGAGCTTTGCAGCAAATGGAGACACATGGCTCATATTAGATCCAATGGTCTATTATTTCTCCTTACCTTCACAATTATTTGTTTCTTTCCTTTCTCTTTTACCGAAGTGTTCTTCTTTACATTCTCTTTCTCTCTCTTCTTTTCCTTTTGTTCTTCCTTCACTATCAGATGGAATTTGCTCTCTCTCTCTCTCTCTCTCTCTCTCTCTCTCTCTCTCTCTGTCTCTCCTTATCAATCTCTTCTGCACTTAATTAATCATGTTGACTAATTTCATTACAATTCTCAAGTCTTTAACTAACACTTCCAACTCCTTGTTCCCATGAATCAATTCCATTTCTACAATCCTTCTAAACCCAGTCAACCTACTAAACCTGGCACCATCCATCAGAATTTAAGAAAATCAAAATAACCCATATCAAATTTCCCACTTGATTTAGTTGATGCAACCACAGATGATGGCGGAGAATTTGACGATGAAGGTGACGTACTGAGGTTTGGCGGAGATCTCTGGCTGGCGAGGTCGGCTTGGATTTCATCATATCGGAGGTGATTTGGTTCCGCATAGGATGACTGGAGAGGTCGGCTTGGATTTCATCAGATCAGAGGTGATTTGGTTCCGTCTAGGATGATTGGATTTGGGATTGTCAATTGTGATGGAGATGACGAGCTTGGCATGATGCCATGATCTGTAGTTTTTTTTTTTTGTTAACATCATGATCTGTAGTTTTTGTGATGAGGAGAATGCGGTTGAATTATCAACTTGCAGCTGACTGCAACAGGGAAGAAAACGATAAGAAGAAGGGTAGAGAGAGTAGGGACAAAAATTTGGATGGGTATTATTGTAAATCCGTAACTCAAAAGTGATATGAGCCGTTGGATGAAATATGAGTCACGTGTCTTCATCTGCTGCAAAGCTCAGAAAGCTCAGACAAAAATATAGCTCAGGAGAGGATCCTCTGCCATATACTGAAGGAGGGTTTTCCTTATGAATAGTGGATTGGCAATTTTGCCCTTCCATGTTTAACATAATTACACAGCCCACCTGTTGATCTGCTGAGCCGCCACCTAATTATGGACTTCTCGCGTCTTCGTTTATTTGCTGCGCAGAAACAAATAGAGGCTGTGCATGCAGAAACAGCCAGAGATTGATTGAGAAAGAGAGATTATTTGCTTCACAGAGAGAGAGAGAGAGAGAGATGTGTTGGTTTCGGTTGTTTGCTTGATTTGTGCAGAAAGAGTAGATAATTCTGGAGCTTTTCAGAATTGAAAGAGGACGCACACAGTATTAAAACAAATTGATTGAGGTATGCATTTTAGAACCGGGTATTTGGTGCATGATAGCCAATAGCCATCGTGTTTCTCATTCCTCTTTTTGGCCATCGTGTATTTCTCATTCCTCTGTCTGATTTTGGAGGTACAGAGCTGGGTTGAAAAATAGTGATCTGCGAATCTGTCAGACCATACTATGCAAATACATCTTCCATGGTAAAATCCTAAATTCGCAGAGAGAGAGATAGAGAGAGGTGTTGGTTTCCGGTTGTTTGCTTGAACTGTGCAGAAAGGATAGATAATTCTGGGGCTTTTCGGAATTGCAGGAGGACGAACACAGTATTAAAACAAATTGCTTGATCTGTCTGGTTTTGGAGGTACAGATCTGGGTTGCTTTTAATCGGTGGTGTACATATCATTTGGGTTACCTCTGGAGAAGCTACATAGGTTAGTCAGTACTTCGTTTCTGAGTTTAAGTTTGGCTTCAATGATTGTTGAGCTCTTTTGGGTAATATTTGATTTGTATGAAATGTTTATGGTTCAGAGGGGCTCGATTTTATAGCGTTATCTAACTTTTGAGAATTTGTATTTGACTTCATTCTTGGTACTAACCAGTTTACACCAAAGAATTTCACAAAGCGTGAATCATGAATAACAATGAGAGCAAAGAACTGGTGCTCCCCAATTTCATTAATAACCAGTCGTGTGTGCAGTGATGGCTTTCAACACCATTAGTTTAATGCTATTAAAATATGTATGCTATATTTGGTTTAATCATCTCTCATTTTTGGAAATCAAATAGAGCTAAAGCCCCGTTACACTCATGGATGGACCAGAATAGTGGCATTAGAAAGTAAAGCAGCTTTGAGTTATTCAATCTATGTTTTTGTGATTATACGTAGCAATAAGAATAACCAAAACTGCTTGCAGCATTTGGTGGTACAAAATCAGAAAGTATTGGGGATGTTACTTTTTGATTTATTGAACTTTTGTCATGATTGAGTTGCATGTTATGCTGCACTTTCTGTTATGATGTTGTTTATAACCTCTGCCTCCGGATTTCATAAAAGCTGAAAAATGATCTGGTTTTCATCTTTTGGTTTTAATGGTTTTCACACTTTACTGATATTGTATGCTTTTGATATGAACTTTCAACCTGCCACTTTATTCTTTTCCCATGTTTGTAAAAAGTTTTTTTTTTTTTTTGGTTGTGGAATGGAGAATTTGTATATCACTACATTCACTATTAAGGATGAGCAAATGGGAGGCAGGTCAAGACTCTGTCGGGAATGCCTCCTCCATTTGGGGTATAACGTCGGAGCATTGATTTAGTTGTTTAGTTTTGAAGCCTTGGCTGAAACATAACCAAATTGGTATAACAATGAAGAATTGTGTACCATTACTCCTCTTCAGCTTTATGTTTTGTGCTGCTCTTCTTTCTTTCTAGGCTTTGAAGTGACTTAGCTTCTCAGTTATGTACCTTTTCATAGGTTTCTCTCTCTTTATGTGAATGTGGTTTTTTCTTCTTGCTGCCGATATACTTCAATCAAGCCTTTTGGTTGCTGGTTTCATCTGAACCTTGATTTCAGTTATTTTTTTATGTTTTTTTTAATACTCAATTGGTGGATTGATATTTTTTTTAATCAAAATGAACATGCTGATATATTTTCCAGCTCTTGGTTAGATGTATAGATAGGCTCTGAAGTTCTGATGTCTTGGATTGTCTTTGATATGATCATTTCATAATATGCAATTATGCATGTCGAATGTACAATCTCTAATGTGCTGCTCCTTTTTTTCCTTCAGGTTGCCGCTGGGTTCTGAAGATCTTTGTTGGCAAAACGAATATCAATAGATATGGAAACTTACTCGAATGCGGTGTCAGGTGGAATTTTCTATCTTATTTATTTTTGCATACAATTATTTAGCTCTTCACCAAATAGTTATAAAGTTAATATTCAAATTTGAATTAAATTATTATAAATATTGATGTATAAAGTATCGTAAAAGCGCTGTGAAAAGGATTTTTACTGTACTATTGCAGGAACTACAATAATCAAGATTGCTGTTATTTTCATAATGGTTGTTAATATTGTCATCAACTCAGTTGTTCTGTTCATTTTGTTTCAATTAGCTAGCAGACTAATCCAAGATATAAATAGTTAGCAGATTAACACAAGATCCGAATTCTGCATTTTCTTCTTCTAAATATTTTCCCCCCTTTGTTTGTAGATCCAATGCCCAAACGGAGAAAAAGTAAGAGAGATTTACTTTTGCAAAATGCTGAAAGTGTTGATAAACGCAAACGAAGAAAGACTACATCTGCTGAAACAAGCTGCAATTCTGGTCCAAGTATGTCCAACATTCAAGAAGTTGAAAATGTTGTTTTGCATGAACACAGCATTGGACAAGCGTCGTATCAAAGAAACAAGCATGGTATGGGTATTAACATTTTGTTAATCCTACAGTTATCTTCGAACATAATAATTTCATTCCCTATTTTTTTATTTCATCTATTATCAATTTAATATTTGTATAATGTTCTATTGCCCTTTTTCATACACAGGACCAACTTCTACATATTTGGATTTTGGAGATATGGCTCATGTTTGCACTGATTGTGATGCTCTATTTTGGTTAAACGAATCCAAAAAAAGAGTGTCAAGAAAAGCCGCTCCGAT
>BDJD01005606.1:10277-24928 GCA_002564525.1 Rosa multiflora
CATTGTGCTCTTTTTCCCTTTCGACCGAGATTATTTACTCGGCAAGGTTTTTAATGAGACAACGAGAGAAGCACCACGTTTGGGAGACACAAAGGAGATGTTGAAATCAGGGGGAGTATCGAGAAGCATACCCATTTGACCATCATGTACTCTTTTTGTCCTTCGTCCAGGGTTATTTTTGTCCCACTGGGTTTTTATTACCTGGCAAGGTTTTAACGAGGCACATGTCGCCCCACTTATACTACATCCTGAAGATGTTTTGATTTCAACATATATGCTTTTGCTCATCTTTTCCCTTCGACCACGGGTTTTCCCCACTGGGTTTTTCCAGGCAAAGTTTTGTTGCAGCAACTCTATTTGCATCCCTCTCGTAGACATGTTATCTACTTATGATGCTGATAAGAAGACTCCACTTATCTCCGAAGCTGTGATATTACTACTCCACACTCATGTGCGTTGTGCTCTTTTTCTCCTTCGACCAAGGTTGTTTTTTCCCACAGGGTTTTATTACTTGGCAAGGTTTTTAACGAGGCAATTTCGAAGCGCACGACCTAGACAATACTATTGACATGAAATATCCAAGGGGGAGTGTTGTAGTATATATGAATCATGTTGTATATATGAGTCATAGTATAAATGTCTATATCATGTATACAATAGGTACTTGAGTGTATAATGTAGGTATAGAGACTTGTGTGACAAGCTTTATGCCAAAGGGAAACAAGCATGGCAATTGTGATCATTGCAGCCACCATGTGGAGCTGCAGCCCTCAATCAACCAAGAGAAGATTGTTATCAATTTGGTTTTCTCTTTGAGCATTCACACTATAATGTATTCCTATATATACCCTCTTGTATGAGATGAATAAACACACTTGAATCTTCATTCTCTCTGAATCGAAACTCTCTCTCTCTCTCTCTGTTAATTTACGTTTTTCCTTAAACAAAGATATTGCTGTTATTTTTTTTGTTGTTGCTGTCACTAAAGCTTGTGGTGCTCTTCCAATTTGGGCCTTTTCTTGACAATTATATATAAAGAACATCGGACAATTTGGGCCTTTTGTTGACAATTTGTTCCATCCACAGATTCCTGGTTTAGCTTGAATGAAAATCCTAGTATGCATGAACATCGAACGCAACCGCTTTTGTCTGGTCTGGGAATCTCATCTACATGATACTGTTATAAAATTTTCATAAAGGATGAACTGAGATAGTTTAGAGATACCACATAGATGCAGCTAAGTAACAACAATGAAATCAGAGTATGCAGCAGTTTGAATTTTTGAAACATGTTCTTCACCAAACTACATACGCCCTTGTAACACATATTAGCTCCAACCATTACAAGTTTACCACGGTCCCACTGGTTCCGCCCATTTTTAGATCCTAGTTCCGCCATTGTTACCACCGTCTCACCAATCTTAATGATTCCCATGTATCGGTCCCACTGGTGCTGTAGCTGCATCCATGACCCCAGGCGGTGGCAACGATGGAATGACTCTCGAGCTTCTACAGCATATAACAATTGACGTTTACAGAAGGATGATCATATATGGTACTCTTCTTTCCAAAGCAGCTTTCTCTACCTTAATGTGGAAGAATTTATCATCTCTGATTTATATTGAGTTTGGAGGGTTATGTGCTGGCTTTTATACTTTGGTTTTTTATGCTCATGGAGATGATATGAAGACATTGCTGTGATGCCAGTGGTGTCCAATTTGGGTGAAAAAAAGGTAAGCTTTATTTCATTTTCTTAATGTCTTTTTTCAATCTGCACATTAGGCTGGATGAGGGTCAGGAATTGTCCTTGAATGTCACTCTCCTTGGATTTATTGAGGTCTATGAATCTTTGTTTATAGGCTAAAATGTTATTACTATGACTCATTGTTTATAACCTATAAAACTCTCAGTATGTTGTAGAATGAACATAAATTAACAGAGAGAGGGAGAGAGTAATGTTGCAGAGAGAATGGAGATTCAAGTGTGTTTATTCATCTCACAATGGAGGGGTTATATAGGAATACAAAGCTAGTGTGAATGCTATGGTAAGAAGTCCATTATAGTGCCTTCAATGATCATAGCTGCAACTCCACATGGTTGCTGCAATTATGAGAGCTGCCATGCTTGTAGTGGCTTCAATGATCATAGCTGCAACTCCACATGGTTGCTGCAATTATGAGAGCTGTCATGCTTGTTGCTTTCCCATATACTTTATGTCACACAAGTCTTCATACCTACAATTATACACTCAAGTACCTATCTATACACTCAAGTACCTATTACATGATATAGACATTTATACTACAACACTCCCCCTTGGATATTTCATGTTAATAGTATTGTCTAGGCCGTGCGCTTCTAAGTTGCCTCGTTAAAAACCTTGCAAAGTAATAAAAACCCTGTGGGAAAAAACAACCTTGGTCGAAGGAGAAAAAGAGCACAACGCGCGTTGAGTGTGGAGTATGTTTCTGGATACCCCCTGAAAATATAATCATGTGAGTTCGGATAACTTTCTCAATCCGATGCTCTTCACATGTTTCTCGAAAGAGGATTTTGGTAACGACTTAGTAAATAAGTCCGCTACATTATCCTCTGATCGGATTTGATTTACTTCAATATTTAGAAGTGCTTGTTGTTGCTGACTGTAGAAGAATTTAGGCGATATATGCTTGGTATTGTCGCCCTTGATGAAACCTAATTTCATTTGCTCAATACAAGCTGCATTATCCTCATAAATGCATGTAGGTTCATTTGTGGTAGACTTCAAACCACAAGTTCCTCGAATATGTCTAATTACAGACCTTAGCCATATGCATTCTCGCACAGCTTCATGTAGAGCGATAATCTCTGCATGATTTGAGGAAGTAGCAACAAGGGTCTGTTTTGTAGACCTCCAAGATATCGCGGTGCTTCCCATGGTAAAAACATAACCCGTTTGGGAGCGACCTTTGTGAGGATCAGAGAGATATCCTGCATCAGCAAAACCCATCAAAGCATCAACGTTATTTTGATGGAGGGAGGAGGAGAACATCGGTCACCATGGACGGCGCCGCCAACGTCTACATTATGGAAGGTGGCGTTTTGCCTTGTGGTGTCTGATTCCATACTTCCGTCTTTTCTTTTCCCTCTGTAGGGATAAAACAATCCCATATCAATCGTACCTCTCAAGTATCGAAAGATTGTCTTTATACCAACCCAATGACGGCGTGTTGGCGCTGAACTATGACGAGCTAACAAGTTCACTGCGAATGAGATATCCGGTCTTGTGCATTGAGCTAAGTACAATAATGCGCCTATTGCACTTAGATAGGGGATTTCAGCCTCTAATAAATCTTCGTCCTCATCCTTTGGACGAAACGGATCTTTCCCGGGCTCAAGACTACGGCCGATCATGGGAGTACTTACAGACTTTGCTTTATCTTCATTAAAGCGCCTTAGTAATTTTTGAGTATACGCTGACTGGTGGATCATAATCCCATCACTACGGTGGTAGAGTTCTATTCCGAGACAAAACCGTGTTTTCCCAAGATCTTTCATCTCAAATTCGGATTTCAAGTATTTAGCAGTTTCCTTTAACTCATCTAGAGTTCCAATTAGGTTCATGTCATCGACATAAAATGTTACAATTGCAAATCCGGAACTTGTCCTTTTAATGAACACGCATGGACATATTTCATTGTTAACATATTCCTTCCCAATCAAGTAGTCACTTAGACGGTTATACCACATCCGTCCGGATTGTTTCAATCGATATAGTGAGCGTCTTAATCTTATTGAAAACGCGGTCCGTGGTTTAGAGCCACTTGATTTGGGATTGAAGTCCATCTGGAACCTTCATATATATCTCTGAATCTAGATCCCCATAGAGATATGCTGTAACCACATCCATAAGCTGCATGTCAAGTTTTTCGGAAACTACCAAACTGATAAGGTAGCGGAACGTTATAACGTCCATTACGGGAGAATATGTCTCCTCGTAGTCGATTCCAAGGCGTTGTGAGAAACCCTGCGCCACAAGACGAGCTTTATATCTAACAACCTCATTTTTCTCATTATGCTTTCTAACAAAGACCCATTTATGGCCAACAGGCTTTATATTTGGGGGTGTCAGCGTTATAGACCCAAATACTTGTCTCTTTGTTAGTGAATCTAATTCAGCCTGGATCGCATCTTTCCATTTAGGCCAATCTGCTCTTCGTTGACATTCTTCAACGGAGCGAGGTTCGATATCATCGTGTTCTATAATTCTTTGAGCAATAGAGTATGCAAACACATCATCAAGGATAATAGAATCTATATTTAACATCTCATGTACACTAGTGTAATTCATGGAGATCTCTCTATTCTCTGGAATTGGTTTTGACATTGGAGCGTCCCCCAATGATGTCTCTTGGACATAACCATAATCCGGAATATCTTCATGAGACGGTTTATTTATATCGATGATTGATGGATCTCTTTGTGCCAAACTTGCTTTCTTTCTTAGGCGAGAATCCATCGAACCTTTGGGCCTCCCTCGTTTCCTTGTAGGGAGCCCGGCCTGAGCCACATTGCCATCACCATTAGTGGTGGCGGCGCCGTGCCCAATACCCCTAGGGGTGGCGCCATGTCCATGATTTTTAGGGACATCAATCCTTGCAGGTACGTTTGCAGCAGGTATATGTGATCTTGTCACTTTAGCGATATCAGAAAACGCATCAGGCATCGAATCTGCTACGTTCTGAAGATAGAGAATTCTCCGCACTTCAATTTCGGACTGTGCGGTTCTGGGATCAAGATGAGACAAAGTGGGGACAAACCACGACAATTCCTGTTGTTTCTGTTGAACATTAGTGTTCTTATCTCCCCCTAACGACGGGAAGATTGTCTCATCAAAGTGACAATCCGCAAATCTAGCAGTAAATAGATCGCCTGTCAAGGGTTTTAAGTAGTGGATAATGGTTGGAGAGTCATATCCAACATAAATGTCTAATCGTCTTTGAGGACCCATTTTGGTGCGCTGTGGTGGCGCAATTGGCACATAGACTGCACTTCCAAATATGCGTAAGTGTGAGACATCAGGCTCATACCCAGTCACCATCTGGGACGCAGAAAAGGGTTGAGTGGCAGTGGGCCTTAGACGAATAAGCACAGCTGCATGCAATATTGCATAGCCCCAAGCAGAAATAGGGAGATTGGTGCGCATAACCAATGCTCTAGCAACCATTTGATGTCTTTTAATGGCAGCTTCTGCGAGACCATTTTGGGTGTGAATATGAGGGACAGGGTGTTCAACCTCAATCCCAATGGACATGCAATAATCATCCAAAGTTTTTGATGTAAACTCTCCAGCATTGTGAAGACGAATTGACTTAATAGGATAATCAGGGTGGTGAGCCCTTAACTTAATGATTTGTGCTAGGAGTTTAGCAAATGCAGCATTTCTTGTGGACAAGAGCATGACATGTGACCAACGTGTCGATGCATCAACCAACACCATAAAATATCTAAATGGCCCGCAAGTTGGTTGGATAGATCCACAAATATCACCTTGGATTCTTTGCAAGAATGGTATACTTTCTTTGGTGTCCTTTGCATAGGATGGTCTCGATCCTAACTTTGCTAAAGAGCAGGCTTTGCAGAACGAATAATGGGCTTTAGAAATAACCAATGAGGATTTTGGTTGAGCCATGAAGTCACTTTTGACTTTAGAAGCAGAAATTGGAGTCAGGGGAGCAGGGGTGGCGTCAAAGCCACCCTGGAGCCGCAGGGGGATGGCGGCGCCGGCTAGTGGTGGCCGGACTTGAAGGGGGAAGGCGCCGTGAGGCGCAGGGGCTCCTCCTTGATCCAAATTTCGAGTTTTACTTTCTTTCGTTCTGAAAAAGGGATGTCCGTGTGAAGTCTTTAATATACGGATCATCATGTCACGACCTGGGTGTCCCAAACGGTCGTGCCAAAGCCTATATGTGTCAGAATCCCATAAATTATCTTTCATGACATGGTTGGATTCAATGACTCCAATAGTGGTTGCATACAATCCACTAGAGCGACACATAAGTTTCTCTAATACTTGTTTATTTCCGTAGTCGTTAAAGGTGATGCAAAGGAACTCTTGTCCATTCTCACAATGTGTTTCCACATGAAAACCATTGGCTCTTATATCTTTAAAACTCAGTAGGGTTCTTCCTGCCCTAGGAGCATAAAGAGCTTCGGTGACATTCAAAGTAGTGCCATTAGGCAACATAAATTGAGCTGGTCCTCGACCATGAATCAATTGAGATGGTCCAGCCATCGTAGTCACAGAAGATCGAGTAGGCGCCATCCATAGGAATAGCTGCCTGTTTCGAAGGATGGTATGTGTAGTGATCCGGGAAACATACTGAAAGATAATAAAGTTCGGAATTTAACACATGTCCATGACATTGAATAATAATGTGACACTTTATTAATAAGGAAAATAGCCAATGATTACATCAAAGTTTCCAAAATCTATTCCAAAATAAAATCAAACTTAGACAAGTTGTAGTCACTAAATCCGTTTGGTAGCTCCAATAAAATATGACCAGGGAAGTAGAGAGAGATGTTGGTGGAGCGAGGCTCTCTTAAGTACCACTATATCAATTACTTTCCTAGACATCATACTTCATTGGATGCGCCACATGAGAAAGAGTTAATACAATTGTCATTTATTGACTAAGGCACATTGTCGTTCTTGGAAAATAAAAAGGACTATTCTAATCAAAGTCTGCGGCATCCTTGTGCACTTCATTTTCAGCTTTGAAGTCCTCAATGGTGAGATTGACATCTTCACCATCTTCTTCTTCGGCAAGGTAGATTTCTTGCTCCCTCAAGTCCCTATACTCCTTGTAGCGTGCAGCTAGTTGGGCACTTGCATTGCATTGCTTGAACCAATGCTCAATCGATCCACATCGATGACACATGTCATTATGGTTACCTCCCTTTATTTGAGGTGCACTTCGTGCACGTTGTGGATATTCTCTAGGAGGGTTGGAGGTACTACCACGGTTCATGGTGCTACCTCCACGGCTCATGGTGATACCTCTACGGCCCATGGTGCTACCTCGACGGCTGGTGTTGCCATATCCACCTCTCCTACGTGTGGCGTTGCCATCACGTGTGCCCGCTTTAAAGTTGCGGTTTCCTTCCTTATTGGGGCGGTTATATGGACCCATACGTCCCTCATGTCCCCCCTTTTTAGGGTACACATGTCCCCTATTATTAGGGTACCGCTCCTTACGCCCTCTTTTAGGTGCATTATAATTCGCCTCATGAACGCTCTTAGTTCCAATGGGCCTTGAATTATAATTCTTCACGAGGATGTTGTCATGTTTTTCAGCTACAGACATAACATTGATGAGCTGATTAAACCTCGTAATTCGTCCATCATTGACTTCAGTACGATATTGCTTTGATAGCAAAAGTGCTGTGACGAGGAAGGTGGAGAGAGTCTTCTCAATTAGCTCTTGTTCTGTGAGAGGTTGTTGACAAAACCTCAACATGGATTTGAGGCGAAGAGCTTCTGAATTATATTCAGCAACATACTTGAAGTCGGCGAAGCGTATATTGTTCCATTGAACCTTCAAGTCAGGGAGGAGGGAATCTTGGATATTGCCAAAGCGCTCTTCTAGCGCTACCCATAGGTCTCTTGCATCCTTGATCGACATGTACTCCAATCTGAGTGATTTGTCCATGTGGCGTCGCATCAAGATAAGTGCTTGAGCATGCTTTGTATGTGTTCGTTGGAACACAAGACCCTGGTTAGGTGCTTGGATTATGGGTAATATCCCTTTTGAAGTGAGATGGTTCTCAACGTCAGTTATCCAGCTATGGTATTCCGAGCCTGTTGAGTCAAGCATGGGAAAGTCGAGTCTTGGTTCATTCGACATCCTGAAGATAAGAAGAGAAGATATATTAGTTTCGGAGTTTAAACTTCCACGAAAACTAAAATAATAAGATTTCCGAGCTATGCTACCAAGAAATCAATTTCCAAGAATATTTAGATTAGACCGAAACAATGATGTTTAATATGGTCATAAATTGATGCTTGTGGACGCTCTTAGTCCGAATATTATGAACACTCTTAGTTCATTGATTACGAACGCTCTTAGTTCGTTTAGCGTGAGTTCCTATAATTCCGCTTTTTGATTGCAAGTCCCCGAGAAAAAGAAGAGAAAGGAATAAAAACTCAAAAACGGGAACTTTAATCTTTAAAACTTACTTGTTGAAACTCGGGGCAAATTTGCTTCTGAACAGATCCCACTTCAAATGGTGTACATGTCTCAAAACGACTCCGACAGGGCTAAAATTTGGAGGTTGGATAGAAGAGACAGAGATGAACAACTTTGATGAAGAAATGATTTTTATTAGAGGTCCCGAAAGAGACGTTTATCGGCTTGCAAGCAGGCTGATATGCACAGGAACGAGAGTTCTGAACAGCTCCCACTTCGAATAGTGTACAGGTCTCAAAAGGACTCTAACAGGGCTGAAATTTGGAGATCCGATAGAAGAGACAGATATGAACAACTTTGATGACGAAAGGATTTTGATCAGAGGTCCTGAACAAGATGTTTCGGGGCTTACAAACAGACTGATCTGCACAGAAATGAGGGCAGGGGCAGCGCACGGTATGGCTAGCAAGAGCTAGGAGCTCGTGCTGATAACGTGTTGTAGAATGAACAAAATTAATAGAGAGAGGGAGAGAGTAATGTTGCAGAGAGAATGAAGATTCAAGTGTGTTTATTCATCTCACAATGGAGGGTTTATATAGGAATACAAAGCTAGTGTGAATGCTATGGTAAGAAGTCCATTATAGTGCCTTCAATGATCATAGCTGCAACTCCACATGGTTGCTGCAATTATGAGAGCTGCCATGCTTGTAGTGGCTTCAATGATCATAGCTGCAACTCCACATGGTTGCTGCAATTATGAGAGCTGTCATGCTTGTTGCTTTCCCATATACTTTATGTCACACAAGTCTTCATACCTACAATTATACACTCAAGTACCTATCTATACACTCAAGTACCTATTACATGATATAGACATTTATACTACAACACAGTACAACTTATCTATGCATTTATCAATAGGGGTGGCAGTTATAGAGTTATGTCTCTTTTGTTTCAAAACTTCTTCATTCACTAATGATATAAAGCCCCTTTGCCTGTTAAGAATGAAATCTGTCTTAACTAATGAAAAACGTTGTCTTCCAGTACAAATGCACCATAGCTGTGCTCTGCAGCTTTAAGCATTTCTCAGAGTTAAATCATTAGAAAAGAAAGTTGATATTTGCTCGGCCCCATATGGCTTTAAAATGAATCTATCAGTCTAAGGTTTGAAGTTTTTATTAATTGATTTATTTCTATTTCTTCTTTTTATATATAACTGGATGCATTGCTTTTTTTTTTTTTTTTTTCGGTCAACTAAAATTCATTAAAGAGGCCCAAGGCCTAGAGAAACAAGACAGCCTAAAAGAAAAAGCCCACAAACAAGATTCTGGCTAGAGAGCAGAACTGAAAAAAAAAAAAAAAGCAGAACTGGAAAAAAGAAACAAGAGTACAATAGAACCTACAACAACACTACAGCTCCGATGAAAAAGAAAAACCAGTAACCACGGAAAGTCAGCGATGTCTGAGATGATCAAAGTGAAGAGGTGGGCAAGGGAGTCAGTCGCGAGAAAGGACATGCATGCACAAGGGAAGATGCATTGCTTCAGACTTGAGGAGTTTCAGGTTGTCTATAGTGCTCCGGGGTCCAGAGCCGTTAGATTAATTTATTAGGTGGGACACACCGAAAACACTTTGTAATCTAACAGTTGTCGTCTCCAGAGTTTTCTAATACTCAAGAATGCCATAGAATTTCGACAATAGTTTCTTATTCATTTCGGCAAGACAAAATTATCATTGTAGTCATAGAATTATATCACCATATATCATTTTGGTCTCTCCGTCTATTATCTCCATTTAAATGTGGCAATTGGACCTCACACATCTAACAGGCAGGTCTATATTTGTCAATCTAATTAAAAAAGAGTTAGACCGTTGGAGACTACGGGTTAAACACATACTGTATTCTCTCTCTCTCTAAGCCAAAAGGTTTTCACGCTTTCTCTCTACCTCTCTTTCTCGGTCTTTATGTTTATCAGATTTCAAGCCACAAAGCAAAACCTTTGAAAAATTGAGTGAGATTATACACGATCTCTAAGTTGACATATAACTTTTCTGTTGAGAATCTAATAAACGTTTATCATATTCTTTGAAGTTTAGTGCGCTATTGATGGAAAATCAACCAAATATCTGGAGGTATTTTCGAATTAATGGAGAGCCACCGCCTACAAAGGTATGTAATTCACTATAAAAAAAAAATTGCAACAGCCACAACATCCTCCCATCGCGGAAAGCTATTTTGCCGTAGCAAAACAACATTAGCGACGGCAAAGCTTCTGACGCTGTTAGTGGCATCGCCAATACTTATAGCCACGGTAAAATGCCATCGCAGACTACTTTTGCGACGGCAAAGAGATTTGCGACACTTATTCTGCAACAGTTTCATGCTACCCTTAATGCCGTTGCCATTACAAAATTTACTACGACAAATTTCCGTCGCATCATAATTAATATTATGATAATTATATTACTTTCCGCCAATTTTTTTTTCATGACAAAATTGTTTCCCCCCAAATTTTCAATAGCAAATTTTGCTACAGTCTCGTTGCCGTAGCTTTGGTGTGGTGTTATAGAAATATATTCTTAGTTACGGCAATTCACCGATGCTAGTAGCTAACTAGCATTTTTTTGCAACATCCAAAAATGGGATAAAAATATCAATATACAACACATATATTGTTCATTAACTCATCTATTTCATTGCAATGTAATTAAATTGCTGCACTGTCAGAATATGTCATTAGAAGAAGTACAAAGTTATACCCAAAACCAAGCACCTAATGAAGACAACCAAGAGTAACACTAGACAAAAATTCCAATATTGCACTGTCAGAATAATGTTATTGCACATGAAACTTAGTCCATTGCTCTATCACTGCTTGAATCTGGATTCCCTTCTTCTCCTAGAGACTCCCTCCGAATTTCATGGTCACTGGTTGAATCTGGAACCTAAGACATCAAAAAAAAAAAAAAAAAGATATATCATGTATGGCTTTGCATATCAAGCCTTTTCAATGTCACACCATAACCCAATTCCAATAATTAATATCGCAACTTGCACCATTCTTTATAATCATATTACAAAGAGAAGGGCAGTATGGGAGGAAATTTCAAAGTGTCTTTTACAAGTTGATACTAGTACGTATATTTATCATTGATAAATTAACAAAGGTATGTGAACAACTGTAAAGGGCAAACAGATCACATAAATATTGGCAATAATGCATCATTTGAAACAATTGTAGGACTGAGTACACATATGATCATATAGAACATTATAATCCACCTGCCTGCTGTACACATACAGAACAAAAAAAAGTGACCTACTTAAACAAGGAAAAATCTCCCACTAAAAGACCTTTTAGAGACCTTTATACAAAACCAACATATGACCTATATATGGATTTTTGCAGAAGTATGAATTCTAGATGAGTTGTGAGGAGCAAGTGGTAGTTGTTTTGAAATAAGAAAACATTTCATATGATATACTTCGGAAAACAAACTAGATGAACTTGATTAACTGGAAGGATTACGTTAAGCTGTACCTGCTCAATAACCTCTTCAAGGCTCGCCCATTCACTCTGTAAACTCTACAACCGCTTCCCCAGTAGTTAAGTTGATCTCAGTCTCATCATTTGTGATTCTCATAAGAAACCTGTCCATGACCAAAATTCATTATCAGCCAAAAAAACTTATCTCTCACCTACAACCATTCAAATACCTTTGTATGCAGACATGGTTTATAGAGAAAGTTAGACATTTAAGTAAGCACAGGAGTAAATTCTAACACCTCAAAGATGGCATCAAACTAGTTTAATTTGTTCATAACTTCACTGAAAGAGGAAGCCTGAACATAACATAGAAAGGTACTTCATGTTTCATAGTTTATCAAATGTGACTAAAGCCATAGTAACCTAAATGATCTATATCACACAAGGATAAACAGCAGAGTACATATAAAGAAATTAAAGAACGTAACAACTTGGGAACATGTTTCATAATGGTAGAAATGAGTTGGCTGCTGACATTTATTGTTATAATACACACAGAAGTAGAGAAGGAGTTTTGACAGACAAGTTGCGAGCTTAAAAAGGAAGGTCTTAAATAAAGTGTGTGCATCATTACCATTAATAAGAACAACATGCCATTAATTGTCAGCAGATATTACGCCAATCTCTTCTTGTAGTTCCCTAACAGCTGCTGATTTGGGTTCTTCACCATCTTCAATACCGCCCTGAGATTGAAAACCAAAAATTAATTACCAAAGTTCACACAACTAAGCCTAACTCAAAGAATTCGATCAAAACAGCAGAACTGAGACCTGCTCACAAAGACTCAAACAAGGGCTACAATTGATTCCTTGAGGGCTCCTCCATTGAAAGCCCTACACACGTACACTGCAAGTTCAAAGGAAAAAAATCATATAGGACAGAACTTATCTATTGTCATGTTTTCAGTTAGACGACCTAAGAGCCTACATCAAAGATAAATACACAATAAAAAAAAGCAGAGTTAAGTAACAAATAAAGAGACAAGCTAGTGTACTGGTGGGTATGAGATACCCTCATTTACAACTATTTGAACAAAAATTTACAAGTATTTGAACCAAAATTCAACATTGAAAACAAAAGTTACCATATTCATTTACACTATTTACATATAGTTAAACAAAAATTACAACATTGACAACGAATTTGTTCAAAAGCTTGTAAAAATGTCGTAAGAGGTGTAATTACCATTATTAGAACTAAGATTACAACATTGACAACGGATTTGTTCAAAAACTTGTAAAATGTCATAAGAGGTGTAATTACCATTATTAGAACTAAGATTACACAAAGTATGACTCAAATTACAAGTTTGACAACAAAATTTGTTCTCACTTTTGTAAATGTGGGTATGAGATACCCACCACTACACTAGAATTTCCCACAAATAAATTACATTTCCCTGAGCTTAATATAATATAAGAGACAGATAGAAGTACCTTGAATCCAAAGTACATTCCATGAGAGAAGCCTTTGTCACAACAGCAGTACTTGTGCTGTTGTTATCATCACCACTTGTGCAATTTGACATAGTCATGTTGGGAGTATGTGAAAAAGTTCAATGCTTTGTTAGTTTGTTAGTGTTAGATAGAGTCATGGAATCAAGATGGACATAAGTTTATTCATCTTCTAGTCTTCTATAGTAATAGTTTACTATTGAAAACTTAAGTTGCCTTCTAATGGGAACAAATGGATGAAAATTATCTTCGTAACACAAGGCTTCTTGAATGGTAATGGATGCTCTTACCCATTTTGCATCCTTTATCTTTAATAGTTCAATGCAGGGGAAGAACATACCATAGAGCTGTCCTCTAGAAATCTTTATCTTTGTTCTCTTCTATAGTTTGCTACCAAAACAGGGGTTTAAAAGCTATGAATATATTCTCTAGGCAAGTTATGAAGCTTTAGACACCTAATCTCTGTGATATATGAATCTGATATTTTTAAATTTTATGATTACTTTGTTCTTCTTTCTAATAACAGTGTTCTACTACTACTCGTCTACTCTGTTGCTCTTACTTTGTTCTTCTTTCTAATAACAGTGTTCTACTACTACTTGTCTACTATGTTGCTCTGTGCCTCTTTTGTTGTCTCTGCCTCAAACTTTCTATAAGACTGTAAGTTCACTAAGTTGTAAAGCTTATTATTTTCAATTGTGCATCTTTCTTACTTTATAAATTTTATGAATGATGATGGATGAACTTAATAAACTCTGATAGAGATCGAGGTGTTGCATTTTACTATAGTAAACTTATGCCAAACACTATACAGGTAATGGATGTGAATGAAATCTCATTGCCTCTGCTTCACTTGCTTTTAGTTCGTACTTTCTGGATGGAAATTGCTAGCATGCTGATCTTTTTAAAGCTGTTTTCAGTTTGGCTGTGAACATTGAAACCAGGGTTTTGTTTATTGTTTAATTTTTATCACATGTTTCAGTCCTCTCTCTCTCTCTCTCTCTCTCTCTCTCTCTTTTGTGTACTTATTTATAGTTTAGGTTCTTTATATAAATTATCTGCAGGGTTGAGTTTGGTTCTGCATATATAAATTCAAAAGATTGCAGTGATGCGGCTGAAATAGCCGCACAATTTAACCCTGCAAAATGTAGTTGTCAGTATAGGATAAGCAGGGATCGTTCAGTCCGGGGATTGTAGGGTACACCTACACTAAAAGGCCAATTAACAAATAAAAGAATAAAATGGGGGGTTTTGAGATTTGGTTTCTAGTCTACTTAAAATAAAAATAAAACAAATAAAACTATATACAATGATCGACTTCCCTAACCTAGACCAATACCACTCGGAAATTACTAAGTGTAAAAACAGAAAATCCATTTCAACATGCTACAAAAATGTGCCCATCTTAAATGCCTAGATAAGAGCTCAAATGAAAAGCCTCAGCGGATCAATCCATTTATCTGATTCGTTCTAATGTAGGC
>BDJD01005606.1:38329-49323 GCA_002564525.1 Rosa multiflora
CACAATTATACGAAGATCCAACGGTCGGATCTTCGCCCGTGACCACACAAAGTCATCGGGACAGTCATACGATCAACATATCAAAACTACAAGTCCATCGGACGGTCCGATCTTCAAAAAACATTAATTGGATTATCGAAATCGATCGAAACCGTAAAAATTCATAACTAAATCATACGATATCCAAAAAATGCGTATAATATATTGAAATGATCATATCGACACGTAGAACACAAAAATGGACCGAAACTGTCCTTGGGGTGGCCAGAGGTCGCCGGAAACCACCATCACAGTGGCAGCAGCACCACCCATCCAAAGTCAAAATTAGCCAAAACTCCCAACACGAAAGTTATTCATCTTAACTCGAATTGAAACTTTCATAACTACACCAAAGTCAGATTATGAGCTAAAAGAGTCGAATTTTACCTCACAAGCTTTGAAAACCGATGAACCCTAGTTTCAAAAATTCCAAAATTCGATCTCCACAGATCGAATCGTTGCAAGAGGTTTTGAGGATAGTATCCACGTCTTCTGGGCTAGAAAAACCCTCAACGAACTCGAGCTATGGTTTCCGGAGTTGGGAGAACCAAGGCCGGCGAATTTGGGCGATTTTCAGCTCCACCGTGCAACTTCTCGGCCTTGTAGCGTCGTCTACGGTGCTTCCCACAACGAACCACCACCACAGGCGTGTAGAGGGGACTGAGGAGAGCAGGATTCCCTTTGGAATCGAAGCAAAATGTGGCCGGAGGAGGAAGAAATCGTCCGGCGAAGGTGAGGAGGCGAAACTGGCGTCGGGGGAGAAAATTTCCATTTTTGGAAATTTTCGGGTTTTTCTGAATTTTTTTGCTATTTATAGAAATTTCCCCAAATTTCAATTGATCATAACTTTCTCATACGAACTCCGATTTTTGCGTTCCACATATGTACGCGATTGTATCGACGAGCTCTACAACTTTCATGAAGGAAATTTTCCCAAATTCAATACGTATAAAAAGTCACTTTTTGAGACGCCCCTAAATCACTTCGATTTCAAAATAAATTCGTTCGAACTAATTTCACAACTCCTCAAAGCTTCGTACTTTCGCCCATGGCCATGAGATCATCTCCAAAATTTCATCGGAAAATAATATGAATTTTTGGGGTATTACAATGTTGTTGGTACTGACAAAATTACGACTAGAAGTTCCTAATCTGCATTCCCTTGGAGCCTTGAACATAATTTTTTTTTTTTTGCTTGGTCTCAACTTTTAATGTTGATTAACTCTTTCTATTCATTGCTTTATAGGTTGGAGCTATTGTTGGACTTGATCAATATGTCAACTACAAAATTCAGTAAGTTCTGGTGATTCCTAAATATAAGTTTTTTTTTTTGGACTGACACAATCGTTTTCCCGTTGTTTCCTTTTTTCACTAGAAATTTCATTTATCGCTGAATGCCACTGCATCTGATTCTAAGATTTGTTAGTGACATTGGTATATTTGCGTGCCAATGATCTCACTGAGGACAGAGCCTAGAGTTTTATTCAGTACTATGGGTCAAATTGCCAATGCATCTTAGTTGACAGAATTCTTAGTTTACAATGCTTTTCATACCAATTACCTTATTGAGGACAAAGCATAGAGAAAAGGCAATACCAAGATATATTGAGCCATCCCCAAAGCATATTACTGCCCTCGCAAGCTTTCCTTTGTTATAACTTGAGGTTCACAAGGGTTTTAGATCCTTTGCTTAACCAAAATTACACCGAAAGCAGTGCTGCAATTTGAATATGTGCCAAAAGCTTATATCTTGCTGCAATCTCATCATGAATTGATAACATCCTACTGGTGTTCTAATATTTATATGAAGTTAATATACAAAACATTAAGATAGAAAATCTATTACATTTTGTTTGAATTTGGTTTGATAGAGTAGTAAAGCCTCCCTCAAGATCAGAATGGTGTGGATACCAGTGATTGTGATGGTTCTGTTTGTTCTTACACCAGCATAATTCAATGCATAGAGAGCTCTCTCATTATCTTTGTTCTTTTAATGCTTAGTTTATGAATTGATTTTCTTGGTGTAAGTTCACCTTTGCAATGATTTTGAGAGATAAAATTGTGGCTTCTAGTTTGGTGCTTCTAATGTGAATGTTAGATTCTAAACTATAGAGGGCCTGTTTTTGGTTTTTCACTTAAACTTCAATATCTGTATGTTTGCAGGCTGAGGATACAACAGAGGATTAAAAGCGCAGAGCTCAAGATGTTAACCGAGGAGCAAGAAAATGAACTTCCGAACTTTACACCATTCATTCCATTGATGTCTCCCTTAGAGAGTTTCCTCTCTGAACTATTCTGTTTCTATTTTGATGATGCCCGCACTCTGTTATTAGTATTTAACTCGATGCTTAAAACTTTAAGATTATATACAATGATATGTAATTAGAGAACGACGATTTTTCTATAATGCTTCATTTGGCAACTGATAATCTTTTGTATATATGGTTCTTATATTGCTTTTTGAAGTTCGGTACTGATTATGAAAAGAACAATTTCAAAAGTATTAAGTAAAAAGTGAAGCAATATAACCAATATTAAGCTAATGATGTCAATAATAATGTCTTTTCCAGTTTCATTGACTGACTTACTTCCCTGTCAAGTTGTAGTGAAGTTGATCCCATAGTAGCATCCTTCTCTGTATGAGCAGTTGGACTGATCTCAGCACTGATGATGGTTGAAATAATAAGCAAAACACTACAGGAGCATCAGAGATGTAAATATTGTCTTGGAACTGGTATAACCTTTATGTTCTCAACCCTTTTGAACTTCGGCCAGTTTATGAATCAAAGTAACAATAGATACTCACTTTCAGTTTTAACTAGAAAAACAAATAAATAGAAATAAACTTTTTCTCCAATGTAAATCTGATTTGACAACACCATAGGAATATTAATCATTTCCATATTCTCATTGCTTCTGCATAAATAGATCTCCTCTAGAAAAGCAGCAACATGGAATTAGTACTACATATATATGTTTTCTAAAAAAACAATTGTCCAATAGGATTAGGTTAGAGTCAAAACAAACCTAGATATTATTTATTCTTTTATTAAGTGAACTTTGGTGTTTGCAGCTTATGGCTCATCTTCTGATGCAATGACTATAATCCAACAAAGATCTCCTGTTGTTAAGGTACATTAGAGCGTTTTACTGTACATTAAAACTGTTTTTCTCTCCTATAGTAGTGCTCTACTTTTGAATGTTTTGAGGGGATCACATTATTTCTATCATTAAAATGATAATTCTAAGTAGGGGATGATGATTGAATTTGCTAAGAACTCAGTTGATTATGTTACTGCCAGCGCCCAGAGGAAAGAAGCATGTTATTGTGTTTTCAAGCTTAAACTTTCAGGGGTGGTAGAGAATTAATGTACCTCCTTTGTGCTCTATAGCTTTACATGACTTCTTCTGTTAGTAAATATGCAAGCATTCTTTTTTAATATAAGTCGATACTTACTTGCAAAGAGTTGCATTCTTTTGTAATGTGTCAAATGACAAATTTTTCAGTTATTGATTTTAGCTTAAGATTGTGATCATTACTACAAATTTGAGAAAATAAAAACCCGCAGCATCGCGCGGGAGTACTATCTAGTATAGATAAGATGTAGACAAATTGTCCCAAGTTTCTGTTTCAAATGCATGTAAGCGTCATTTCTTTAGATCTGTACAAGCGAACTACTTGTACGTGTAGCCTCAATTTTTGATGTACAAGCGAACTAATTGTTTTTAATTCAAGGAATAAAAGAAGAGTCTGGAATGACATTTGGGGTATATTTCCTAATTCAGTTTTTTTTTTTAATTTGTGATACAAAAATGCAAGGAATGATATGCAAGGAATTGTCCTTGTATATTGGTTAACCATAGTTAACCTCAGGTACTGAATTCCTTGCATTTGAGATTAATAATTCCTTGCATTTGCAAACCAAATGCAAGGAATTTTCAAGTTGTATTTTCTCTTTTGCAAGGGCCTCTTTGCAAGGACTCAAATGCAAGGAAAATTCCTTGCATTTGGGTTAATGCAACGAATTTCCAGCTTTTTACAAGGAAAAAATTCCTTGCAAAAGCCTTTTTCTTGTGGTGTACATACCGATGTATGTGGTCCCATGTCCACTATTAGTAGAGGTGGATTCTCATACTTCATAACCTTTACCAATGACTACTCTTGGTCTGGTTATATATACCTTATGAAGCACAAATCTGAAGCCTTTGAAAAGTTCAAAGAATTTAAGAATGAAGTTGAGAAACAAACTGACAGAAGTATTAAGGCTCTAAGATATGATCGAGAAGGAGAATACTTAAGCAATGAGTTTATTGATTATCTCAAACAAGAAGGCATTGTTTCTTCACTAGCTCCTCCTAGAACACCACAACTCAATGGTGTCTCTGAAAGGAGAAATCGAACTTTGTTGGACATGGTTCGTTCCATAATGAGCTATACTGATTTACCTATATCCTTTTGGGGATATGCACTTCAAACAGCAATTTATTTATTGAATAGAGTGTCTTCCAAGTCCGTCCCTCTTACACCATATGAGATGTGGCATGGGAAGAAACCAAGTCTCAATCATATTAAGATTTTGGGTTGTCCAGCTTATGTCAAAAGACTAGAAGCAGGCAAGCTTGAAGCTAGATTAAGCAAGTGTTTATTTGTGGGATATCCTAAAGATAGTTTAGGATATTATTTCTATCAACATGAAGAACAAAAGGTGTTTGTTAGCAGGAATGCCACTTTCCTTGAAAGGGACTACGTCCTTGATGGGAATGTTGAGCAAATGGTAGAACTTAAGGAAGTGTCCAACAAGCCACAAACTAACACTTCATTTCCTGTTTAACAACTTCCTGAACCAACTATAACACAAACTCCAAAAATATCTAGTAGGATCCGGATACCTCCCAAAAGGTATGGTTTGTGTCATGAAAGCCTTGGGGAGTTAAATCTCCTTGGTGACAATGAAAACCTGCATGATCCTTCTAGTTATAATGAAGCAATGTCAAACATTGACTCAAAGAAATGGTAAGAAGCCATGGAATCCGAGATTGACTCTATGTATACCAATCAAGTCTGGACTCTCATTGACCTTCCACCTGGTATTAGACCAATTGGAAACAAATGGGTCTTTAAGAAAAAGATAGGCTCAGATGGTAAAATAGAAACCAACAAAGCTAGGTTGGTGGCAAAGGGCTATAAGCAAAGAGAGGGCATTGACTATGAAGATATGTTCTCTCCTGTTGCCATGGTTGAATCCATTCGGATATTATTTGCTATAGCTGCTCACTATGATTATGAGATATGGCAAATAGACGTAAAGACTACCTTTCTGAATGGCAACCTTGAGGAAGAGCTTTATATGGATCAACCTGAAGGCTTTGCATCTAAAGATGACATTCATAAAGTGTGTAAGCTTCATAGGTCCATCTATAGACTCAAGCAAGCTTCAAGGAGTTGGAACATCCGTTTTGATGATGCAGTCAAATCTTTTGGTTTCACACAAAACATGGATGAACCTTGTGTTTACAAGAAGGTCAGTGGGAGTGCTGTTGTGTTCCTTGTACTTTATGTAGATGACATCCTACTATTTGGGAATGATGTAGGAATGTTATCTTCGATTAAAGTTTGGTTGTCCAAGACTTTCCTTATGAAGGATCTTGGAGAAGCTGCCTATGTACTAGGAATAAAGATCTATAGAGACAGATCAAAAAGATTAATTGGAATATCTCAATCCTTGCACATAGACAAAGTGCTGAATAGATTTCACATGGAACAATCTAGGAAGGGTTTTCTGCCTGTCAGACATGAGATTCACCTTTCCAAGAAAATGTGCCCACAAACGATTGAGGAAGTGCAAAAGATGAGCAAAATCCCATATGCGTCTGCAATAGGGAGCCTCATGTATGCGATGCTATGCACTAGACCTGATATTAGTTATGGCGTAAGCATAACCAGTCGATATCAGTCCAATCCAGGTTTAGAACACTGGAATGCTGTTAAGAATATCCTCAAATACTTGAGAAGAACTAAAGATTTATTCCTCGTTTATGGAGGTGGTGATTTGCAATTAGAGTTGCAAGTGGAAGCAAACATAGACTCAGATTTTCAATCTGATGTGAATGACAGAAAATCCACATCAAGGTTTGTCTTCACCTTGAATGGAGGTGTAGTAAATTGGAGAAACTGCAAACAAAACGTTACTGCAGATTCCACTACTGAGGCAGAATACATTGCAGCATCAAAGGCTACAAAGGAGGCAGTTTGGATGAAAAAGTTCATCACTGAACTTGACGTTGTTCCTACCATTGAGTCACCGATTCCACTTTACTGTGACAACAATGGGGCAATTGCTCGAGCCAAGGAACCAAGGTCTCATCAAAAATCCAAACACATCAAAAGACGTTTCCATATCGTAAGGGAGATTGTTAATCGTGGATACATTAACATTCTCAAGGTAGCATCTACTGATAACATATCGGATCCATTCGATCACTAAGCCTTTATCACAAGCAAAGCTAGAACAACATCTTGAGAAGATGGGTGTACGTTTCATGGCTGATTGGGTTTAGTACAAGTGGGAGATTGAAGGAATTGTGTCCTAAAATAATTATTTTGATGTAATTATTATTAATCAAAAGGGCAAGTTTATTGTTCATTGCTTATATTTAATATTTGATTGAACAATGTATGAGGAATATGTGTTAAAGAGAAAGTAATCTAAAGAGTTAGATGTGTGAGACCTTTACTCTTTCACACTCTTATCCTAAAAGGTTCCTAGTCATAGGATTATCACTTGGACATTGATAATCCGGAAAGACTAGCACATACTATGTATGCTCAATATGGAGGATGATATGTCTCATATCTTGTCATTTGTGTAGAGACACTAATACAAGTATGTGGGTGCTCTTAACTTAAATAGTACACTGAACACGATCATTAGAGTTCTTGTATGGTGTCTTACTTACATGTTAAACTTGAACTCTAAATTGCAATAATACAAATTAGTCATTTGACCTGAGACACTATAATTGTCTTATGAGTGAATAGATTATCTCTTGATGATGCAATAATATTGTGTCCCTTAATGGATATAATAGATGCATTCATTGGTATAATCAATTCGGTCATGGAGACATGTGAGTGTACAACAAGGAATCTCTATCCTTAAGTAAATAAGGTGTATGTTCAAAGATGTGATTCAATGAGTCTTTGGCCAAAGCATTGAATGCGAGATTAATAAACATTTATAATCCTAATAACAAGGGAGAATCAAAAATGGAGTTTTTGATTCGTAAACAAAATAGAATGGTTTCTATAAACTTCACTGCCTTGCTAATTAGAACCTAAGAGATTGCACACTATATAAGTGGATATTTGAGATTGTATATGAAGAAGATTAAACAAGAGTTGGTTATGACCAAATAATTAATTAGATTTATTATTTGGACATAATTAGGATTTTCGGGTAAAACTGAACCTATTGGGCCTAAATGATTGTCGGGTTTTTTTGGTGTGGACTTGGGCTTCACTAAGTGAGATTTAAATGAAAGCCCAAGACCCATTTTTAGTGCCCAATAACATGTATGGACCAGCCAACATATTGGCTTTATGAAAGTCAATATTTTTCTTTTAGTAATTGGAGTTATTTCCTATTATATAAAAGTGAAAGCATGGACATAATATAAGTGTGTCTCCACACTATTATTTTTTAGATTTCAGAGAGAGAGAGAGTTCTCCCTTGGTCCATTACAAAATTAAAGGAAAGAAGAACACTTGCATAATTTCTTCTTTTCTTTCATCTTTCTTCATCTCTTGATTCACTTGGTGAAGATCCTTAGAGGCCATATCCTTTTGTGGCTTTACTTGTTACATCAAGGAGAAGATTACAAGCACAAGAAGGAGTTCTTAATTCAAGGTGCTTCAAGGTGGAGGAAACACACACAAGAAGAGATCAAGGAGATGAACTTTAGTGGTTCACTTGGATCGGATTAAATCACGCTCCAATGGTTAGTAGAACATAAACTACTTCTTTGTTCTTCCTTACTATGCATGCTATGTTTATATGCATATCACAATAAGCCAAGATCATGGGTTAAAGGAATGGATTTTATGTTTAGTTAGTAGTTTAATGGTTAAACTAATTCCACACTAATTAAAAAGTTTTGAAATCCATGCATTCCTTCAGCCGGTTGCTTGGGCTTCTCTGGTCACGAAATCAAAATTTGAGCTCATCTTCAGTGCTTGAGCTCGACCTCCGGTGCTCGACCCAGGCTCCGAAACTCGATACAGGTCAATGGCAAAGGAGAACATTGATATGGTATGCCGGTGGCGGAGGAGAATGGCGATTTGGTGCCCAAATCAAATTCTTTCTTTTTTTTTATTTATTTATTTTGGGTAAAATGGGGCAAAAGCCCAAAATGAAAGAAAAATGAAAAGAAAAAAAAAAGTTCTATTGGGGCAATAGAGGCCTGTTAAAGGTCTATTAGGGGGCAATAGACGTTTTGAATTGATGTAATCTCCTCGTTTTTTTTTCTTTAATCAAAGTGTTATTTGTCTAAATTTAAGAAGATTAGTTCACATTCTGACAACTGAAAGTTCTATTGGGGGGCAATAAACCTTTCCGGCAACCTCTTTGGGGACCTCCGGCAAGGTTTTCAGAAAAGTCCGGCGAGCGGCGACAGTAATCCTGCGGCCGGTGACAGGGCTCCGGCGAAGTCTCCTATGGTTTATCTCTCTTCCATTCTCTCTCTCTCTCTAAGTAACAAAGGAGTGAGGGTAAAATGGTATTTAAAAAAATAAAAAATAAAAAAAAATCTTAATGGGGTATTAGGGAACACTTCCTTAGAGAGTTTTGGATAAGAGGGAATTAAAAAAACTTAATGTGGAAAAAAATATCTAGAAATGGGGTAAATGGACAAAAATCCTAATATATATTAGCTAAAAATTTTAATTAAAAATAAATTAGACATGATAGATATAATTATTAAAAAAAATAATAAATAGATACCATACTATAAATAAAAATCAGGATTCCTAAACATAATTCTAATTGCGTTCCAAAACCTTTTTACGTAAATCTCCCTTATACATATACTATGAAAACCACATAAATTTATAAGGGTAAACAAGTAAAATTACATATCAGAAGTTACAAGGAATTAGGTTAAAAATCTTTTAGATATTATCATTTTTTTCTTATCAGAATAGTCATAATCTTCTTCAGAAAAAAGAAAAGAAGATGAACAGCCCAACCAATCTGTTGCAGAAGTCTAGCAATGGACGAAGTCCATAAACAAGCGCACCAGAGTTGATGCAGAAGATGGGATCGCGAAGTAAATATGGGATCGCTAGGGTCACCGATCTGGTTCGTGATCGTACTACGTTTCGGGTCGCGCGATCAGGTTCGCGGGTCGTTGGCAAATCGAGCGATCCCGGCATCTCTGGGTGAAAGAAGGTAAGCTTTATTTCATTTTCTTAATGTCTTTGTCAATCTGCACATTAAGCTGGATGGGGGTCAGGAATATTGGCGTGAATGTCACTCTCCTTGAACTTATTGAGGTCCGTGACTTTGTTTATGGGCTAAAAAGTTTTTAATATGATTCTTTGTTTATAACCTGCGAAACTCTCAGTACAACTAATCTCTGCATTCATAATTGGGGTGGCAGTTATTGAGTTATGTCTCTTTTGTTTCAAAACTTCTTCAGTCACTAATGATATAAAGCCCGTTTGCCTGTTAACAAAACCAGAGAGAGACAAAGTCTGTCTTAACTAACGAAAAATGTTGTTTTCCAGTACAAATGAACGAGAGCTGTGCTTTGCAGCTTTAAGCATTACATTAGAAAAGGAAGTTGATAGTTGCTCGGCCCATGTGGCTTTATAATGAATCTAAGTTTCGAAGTTTTCGTTAATTGATTTTTTTTGTATTTCTTCTTTTTATAACGGATTTTTATCACCACACTCATGAGACACTACAACAGAAAGTCTTTTTAGCGACCAAATTTTTTGCGAGAAATTTATTTTCCTCAGTAAATGTCACTTTTTACGAGGAATATGTTGATTCCTCACTAAATGTCATTAGGTTTTCTGCGAGAAACATATATTCCTCACTATACACCATTTTTTACCATGAATATTTTAGTTCATCACTAAAAGTGACCATAAATTGGTCTCCTAAATCATCATGTTATTAGCGAGGAAATAAGAGACTTTAGTGAGGAATTTTTTCATCGCGAAAAAGACATTCAACGAGAAATTAACGATTTTGTCGTTATTAATTTGGCCGAAAATTATGTAAAACCCGCCAAATTCAACGACGACAAAACTATGGTTTCCTCGCTAACAGTCCATGTTTTACGAGGAACTATTTCCTCGTCAGAAGAAGCATTTAGCGAGGGAAATACATTTTCCTCGTTATTTGTTTGGCAAAAAATTATGTAAAACCCGCCAAATTCAATGACGACAAAACTATGGTTTCCTCGCTAACAGTCCATGTTTTACGAGGAACTATTTCCTCGTCAAAAGAAGCATTTAGCGAGGGAAATACATTTTCCTCGTTATTTGTTTGGCGGAAAATTATGTAAAACCCGGCAAATTCAACGACGACAAAATTATGGTTTCCTCGCTAAAAGTCCATGTTTTAAGATGAATTATTTCCTCGTCAGAAGAAGCAATTAGCGAGAAGATAAAGATTTCGTTATTATTTGTTTGGCAAAAAATTATGTAAACCCCGCCAAATTCAACAATGACCAAACTATGGTTTCTTCGCTAAAAATCAGTGTTTTGCGAGAAATAATTTTCTTGTCAAAAGAAGCCATTAGCGAGGAAATTACACTTTCCTCATTATTAGTTTGGCAGAAAATTGTATCAGACCTGCCACATTCAATGGCGACAAAATTATGGTTTCCTCGTTAAAAGTTCATGTTCTGCGAGAAACCATTTTCTCGTAAAAAAGAAAAAAATTAGC
>BDJD01005606.1:64372-76164 GCA_002564525.1 Rosa multiflora
TTTTTTTTAATTGCTAGCTTTTTTTTTTTTACAAACATAATGGATATATAGTCTCCTATGAATTTTGTTTTTCCTCACCAATATGCATTCAACATATATATCATACATTTTTATGTCACATGATCTTAATCATTGTTTTAGTTCTTATTAAATATTATGAATGCTTTAATGAGTATGTAATGAAATTAGAAAATGAAAATAGATAAGGAAAATAATAAAGAATGCAATATAATATTATTGAATTGGAAAGTCTAGACAAAATCAGTATAATATTCTTTTGGTATTATTATTGTTCTTAATAGTCATTTTATAGTAGGTTATATAGATCATTTAATAATTCATAATAGAATGAGATCAAGTGAGCAGATTTGGAGGTCCCAATAGAAACACATACAAAATTAGTTTACATATCACATTGATAACATTGTAAGATCATGTCTCATCTTAAAAGTCTCCTAATTGTCTAGACACTGTTGGTGGGAAAAAAAAAATTGTATATATTGTTAAGATGAATGGTGAGAAGGAGACTGAACATAAAGAGAAGGAGGAGACTGTACCTGTACCTCATGGTAGTTTGAATGCGACTAGTGACAGCTCAAGCTCAAGTCCACGTAGTGATGACTTCATCAACACCGTTGCAGCTGGTTCTTTCACACGGGATGCATGACTTGACTGCTGCATGTGCATTTGATCCTGACCGCTACATGATGTCCAAGTGTCATGATCTCCTTTGATGATTTGAAGCTTCCAGAATAATTAGTCATTACTAGTTTGCTAATTAAGTTTGTTAATTCTGTTTTACTTGAGTAGTATAAATAAGCTAGCATCTGGTCCTTTTCTGTTGTGAGATCACTTTTGTACAATTACTCATATATCAAATACCAGTTGCTTCTCTCAGTTTTATCTTTTCAGAGCTTCGTCTTCTTCAGGTTAGACTTTACCATTGTTGCTTTATATGATGATGCAATGGATTTTAGCATATATAACTGGATTAACTGGTTGTATTGCTTTAGACTTCAAGAGCCTCAAGTTGTTTATAGTTCTCCGAAGTCCAAAATCATTAGATTAGTTTATTGGGTGGGACCGTGGGACACACTGCAAACACTTTGTAATCTAATAGTTGCCATCTCCAGAGTTCTAATGCTTGGGGGTATCATAGAAATATCGTCCAGAGTTTCCTACTCATTTCAGCGAAGTTGCCACTCCAGACTTTTAATGCTTAGGAGTATCATAGAAATTTCATGCAGAGGTTCTTATCCATTTCAACGAAGATTCAAATCATAGAACCAGGGCCGGTCCAGAGATTGTACAGGCCTGAGGCAAATAGTTAAAATGTGGCCTTACATGAAGTTTAAATAATTTTTTTCTTTTCAAATAGCTATAGAAAATCATTTTTCCATTATAAAAATAATATCAAGAAAAAAATATATAATAAAAATTATGTTACCGTTTTAGATTATAAAAGAAAAAAATGAACTGAAATGTAAAACAAAAGAAGGAAAAACTCATATCTCAAAAGTCATCATGAGGAGTCGAACCCCAATTACCAAGATAGACCAAAGACCACATCACCACTGCACTAACACAACCAACCAGTTTCAAACTCGCAAAGTTGATATATATAATACTAAGCATACTGGAACTCAAAGCTTCAGAGGCTCCCCAGAAGCTGGTGGCCTGAGACAGCTGCCTCAGGTAGCTACCCTCAGGGCCGGCTCTGCATAGAACTATCGTCCAAAGTTTCTTACTCATTTCAGAGAAGTTGCCACTCCAGACTTTTAATGCTTAGGAGTATCATAGAAATTTCGTTCACATAACAGTGAGCTATATCCTCAGTTTCCAAACAACAATGGCATAAACTCTGGAAATGGCAACAACAGGAATTTCAACAACAACAATTTCAAACCCAGGTTTAATGGCTCTCAAGGATACAACAGTCCTATTATCTGCCAAATCTGTGAAAAGCCAGGACATGGTGCATATAGATGTCATCAGAGGAACACTCAGCAGGGTGAGGCATCCAGTTCTTCTGTGGAATGCCAAATTTGCAAGAAGCCTGGCCACATTGCAAAGACCTGCAAATTCAGAAATGCAAATCAGAATCAAAGTCAACAGAATACCTCCTCAGCTATGATAGCTGCCTCTGAAAATAATGCAAACAATGAAGTATGGCTAGTGGACTCTGGGGCAACAAATCATATGACAGCTGACATACACAATCTTCAGCATGTGACCTCCTATGATCCAACTGATGCTGTCAAGTTTGGTAATGGTGATAGTCTCCCTGTAGAGAAAAAGGGCTCTAGTACTATTCTCACTAAAGATAGCATTCTTGCTTTACAGAATATACTTTATGTCCCTGACCTTGCTGCTAATCTTCTCTCTGTATATAACCTGTGCAAAGACAACTATGTGAGAATGATTTTTGATGCTTTTGAATTCTTGATACAGGACAAGGTGACTGGCCAAATTTTGTATGAAGGGGTGTGTGACAAAGGGCTTTATCCAATTCCTGTTAGAGTTGCCAAGCAGTTCCTTCCTGAATCCGCAGTTGCTGCATCAACGTCAGTAGATCTACCAAGTGTTGCTTTTCTTGGCAATAAAGTTTCTCATTCACTGTGGCATAAGAGGCTTGGACATCCATCCAATGTGATAGTGTCTAGTGTGTTATCAAAATCCAAAATTGTATTGTCTTCAGATCCATGTAAGTCAGTTTGTGAGTCTTGCCTAGCTGGAAAAACAACAAAATTGCCTTTCCCTGTATCAACTGAGAAATCCAGTACACCATTTGAGGTTATGCACTCTGATTTGTGGGGTCCTTCACCTACTATTTCATTTGAGGGATACAAGTATTATTTTACTCTAATTGATGAATGTACAAGGTATACATGGATTTTTCCTTTGAGAAATAAAAGAGAAGCTTTTCCCTTGTTCAAAGCATTCTGTGCCTTTATTCATAATCAATATGCTGCATCTATTAAGATTTTTCAATCAGATGGAGGTGGTGAATTTACTAGTAACTCTTTCAAGGAGTTTTTGTCTCAAAATGGTATTTTGCACCAACTGTCTTGTCCATATACACCTCAGCAGAATGGATTAGCTGAGAGAAAGAATCGACACATTGTTGAGACTGCTGTCACCATGTTGCATAATGCATATCTTCCAGTCAGCTTTTGGTATCATGCTTGTGCCATAGCCGTGTACTTGATTAATAGGATGCCATGTTCCACTTTGGCTATGAGCTCACCCTATGAACTGCTTTTCCACAAGGTTCCAGTCATTGATCATATCAGGGTTTTTGGATGTACTTGTTATCCTCTTCTGAGACAGTATAACTCCAATAAGCTTCAATCCAAAACTGCACCTTGTGTATTTTTAGGCTATGCCCTTGGATATAAGGGATTCATCTGTTTTAATCCAGTTTCGAGAAAGACCATAATTTCTAGGCATGTGGTTTTTGATGAGTCACAGTTCTATTATCAGAAGAAGTCTCCCTCAAGTAGTCAAGCTGCAAATTCCTGTACAGAGTTATTGTCACTGCCATGCACCTTATCATATCCAATTGACAATGTCACACACACCCCTTCTTCAGTGCCACACCTTGTTGAGAATTCTACCCCAGTGGTTCCTGCTTCTAGTGATTCAGGTACTATAAATACTTCTTGTGATTTGCCTGCAGGTTCTGACACTTGTCCAAATGATATCTTGGATCAACCTCTGATACTTGATAATGTTGAGTCTACTGCTGAAATCAATCATTCACCTGAACCAACTTATATTGATGAGCCATATATCCCTATCTCTGCCATTCATATTGACATAGGTCCTCCATGTGCTGAGTCTTCAACTAGAATGTCAAATTTTATACCTCCTTCTAACCTGACTGTCAATGATCATACTATGGTCACAAGGAGTAAAGAAGGGATATACAAAAAGAAAGTATTTTATGCTGCTCATTCTGCTACCACAGTGTCAGCCAATGAGGAACCTCACACCTATAAACAAGCCATGCAAGTTTCAGAATGGAGGCAAGCTATGCATGATGAGATAGATGCTCTCAGACACCAGGGAACATGGTTCTTGGTTCCACCCCAACCTGATAAAAATGTGGTCAGTTGCAAATGGATTTTTAAAATAAAAAAAAATGCAGATGGGAGTATTGCTAGACACAAGGCTCGACTTGTTGCAAGGGGATTTAGTCAAGAAGAAGGTGTTGATTATGATGAAACATATAGTCCGGTTGTGAGACACACTACAGTAAGATTGTTTCTTGCTCTTGCAGCTCAGTTTCATTGGAAACTTCACCAAATGGATGTTAAGAATGCCTTTTTACATGGCATACTTAGGGAAGAGGTGTATATGACACAACCACAAGGATTTGAGGATCCTGCTCAACCAAATCATGTTTGTAGACTTGTCAAGTCTCTCTATGGACTCAAACAGGCACCACGAGCCTGGAATGAAAGGTTTACTTCCTTTCTTCCCTCTTTGGGATTTAAGGGTTGTCATGCTGATCCATCCTTGTTCATCAAGTCTTCTGTTGTAGGTGTTGTCTATCTTCTCTTATATGTCGATGATATTATCTTGACTGGTGCTAATGAAGAAGACATCAGGACTGTTAAAATTGCTCTTCAGATTGAATTTGAAATGAAAGACTTAGGGCCCTTACATTATTTTCTTGGGCTACAAATTGAATACTTGTCATCTGGTGCCCTTTTCATTTCTCAGGCTAAATATGCTAATGAAGTGTTGCTCAAGGCTGGTATGTGTAGTAGTAAAAGCTGTACTACACCGTGTTTGCCCTATGCTAAACTTATTCGTGATGAAGGACCAAAGTACTCTGATGTTACTCATTATAGGAGTCTTGTTGGGTGTCTTCAGTATCTTACATTCACAAGACCTGATATTGCTTATAGTGTTAACACTGTATGCCAGTTTATGCAAACTCCCACTGAGGCTCATTATGCTGCTGTTAAAAGGATCTTGCGATATCTCATAGGCACTTCTGGCTTTGGTCTCACATACAGGTCAGCCCCTCTTGAACTTAAGGCTTTCTCTGATGCTGATTGGGCTGGGGATCCAAACGATAGAAGATCAACAACTGGCTTTGTTGTTTATCTTGGTAATTGCCCTATATCTTGGTGTTCCAAAAAGCAACATTCTGTTTCTCGATCTTCAACCGAAGCTGAGTATCGTGCCATGGCTGATACTGCTTCTGAAATCTTTTGGATCAGGCATTTGTTGCAGGATATTGGTATTGACTTGCCTTATGCCCCTGTGCTTCATTGTGATAATGTTTCAGCCTTGGCTCTTGCTTCCAATCCTGTCTATAAATCCAGGTGCAAACATGTTGAAACTGATGTTCACTTTACTAGAGAAAAAGTTGTGCGAGGAGAGCTCACTCTTCAGTTTGTCCCATCCTTGGATCAGTTTGCTGATATCTTCACCAAAGGTCTCAGCACTGCTCAGTTTCGCTACCTTTGTTCCAACCTAGTGCTTGGGCCTCCACGCACTAGTTTGAGGGGGGATGTTAAGATGAATGGTGAGAAGGAGACTGAACATAAAGAGAAGGAGGAGACTGTACCTGTACCTCATGGTAGTTTGAATGCGACTAGTGACAGCTCAAGCTCAAGTCCACGTAGTGATGACTTCATCAACACCGTTGCAGCTGGTTCTTTCACACGGGATGCATGACTTGACTGCTGCATGTGCATTTGATCCTGACCGCTACATGATGTCCAAGTGTCATGATCTCCTTTGATGATTTGAAGCTTCCAGAATAATTAGTCATTACTAGTTTGCTAATTAAGTTTGTTAATTCTGTTTTACTTGAGTAGTATAAATAAGCTAGCATCTGGTCCTTTTCTGTTGTGAGATCACTTTTGTACAATTACTCATATATCAAATACCAGTTGCTTCTCTCAGTTTTATCTTTTCAGAGCTTCGTCTTCTTCAGGTTAGACTTTACCATTGTTGCTTTATATGATGATGCAATGGATTTTAGCATATATAACTGGATTAACTGGTTGTATTGCTTTAGACTTCAAGAGCCTCAAGTTGTTTATAGTTCTCCGAAGTCCAAAATCATTAGATTAGTTTATTGGGTGGGACCGTGGGACACACTGCAAACACTTTGTAATCTAATAGTTGCCATCTCCAGAGTTCTAATGCTTGGGGGTATCATAGAAATATCGTCCAGAGTTTCCTACTCATTTCAGCGAAGTTGCCACTCCAGACTTTTAATGCTTAGGAGTATCATAGAAATTTCATGCAGAGGTTCTTATCCATTTCAACGAAGATTCAAATCATAGAACCAGGGCCGGTCCAGAGATTGTACAGGCCTGAGGCAAATAGTTAAAATGTGGCCTTACATGAAGTTTAAATAATTTTTTTCTTTTCAAATAGCTATAGAAAATCATTTTTCCATTATAAAAATAATATCAAGAAAAAAATATATAATAAAAATTATGTTACCGTTTTAGATTATAAAAGAAAAAAATGAACTGAAATGTAAAACAAAAGAAGGAAAAACTCATATCTCAAAAGTCATCATGAGGAGTCGAACCCCAATTACCAAGATAGACCAAAGACCACATCACCACTGCACTAACACAACCAACCAGTTTCAAACTCGCAAAGTTGATATATATAATACTAAGCATACTGGAACTCAAAGCTTCAGAGGCTCCCCAGAAGCTGGTGGCCTGAGACAGCTGCCTCAGGTAGCTACCCTCAGGGCCGGCTCTGCATAGAACTATCGTCCAAAGTTTCTTACTCATTTCAGAGAAGTTGCCACTCCAGACTTTTAATGCTTAGGAGTATCATAGAAATTTCGTTCTGAGGTTCTTATTCATTTCAACGAAGATTCAATGTACCATGTGTGTCATGAGCCGTATGTAGAACGGCTCTTGACCCCTCAACGTGCCTCAGGTAGCTACCCTCGGGGCCGGCTCTGCATAGAACTATCGTCCAAAGTTTCTTACTCATTTCAGCGAAGTTGCCACTCCAGACTTTTAATGCTTAGGAGTATCATAGAAATTTCGTCCTGAGATTCTTATTCATTTCAGCGAAGATTCAATGTACCATGTGTGTCACGAGCCGTATGTAGAACGGCTCTTGACCCCTCAGCGTCAGTCAATAAAGAATATGTGAACACAAGAAATTTTTGCTAAATTTGTGGAAATTGTGTGCTAAAATTCAAAGGGACTTGTGGGGTCCATATGGAAAGAAAAACGAATTACAAGTGGACTTGTGGGGTCCATATATCTCCTACTTGTAGGAATACGTACAAGATGGTCTCTTTCGACGGGCTATTTGATGAACAAATTAATAGAACATCCAGTCGATCATTTCTCATCAGCATTTTTCGATATTCTGTAAATGGCTACTTCTTCGCATTCCTCATCTGGTGGTCGTTGGAACTATGATGTGTTCCTCAATTTTAGAGGCGAGGATACTCGCAAGATCTTTGTAGGCCATCTCTACAAAGCTCTTCATCGGAAAGCAATCAACGCATTCATAGACTCTGACGATCTCCGCAAAGGCAACAACCTTACAGGTTTGTTCAAGGCCATTGAAGACTCTAGGATTTCGATAGTAGTTTTATCCCAAAACTATGCTTCCTCAAAGTGGTGCTTGAAAGAACTGGTTAAGATTCTGGAATGCATGTCTACAAAAAAGCGGCTGGTGGTGCCCGTTTTTTATGCAGTAGATACGTCTGATATCTGCAAACTACGGGGAAGGTTTGCGGAGGCGTTTGCAGAATATGAAGATGATTCTAATGCTGACACGGAAGAAGTTCATAGGTGGAAGTCTGCTCTAATTGAAGCCACCAACTTACATGGGTGGGATTCGGCAAATTACCAGTAATTTTTCTTCATATTCTTATCTATTTGAGATTTTTTGTTTAGTTATTTTTTTTTTCTCTTTGATAAAAGAGGGGATCAAAGGATTTCACTCCTACCTCTATGGTGACTCGAACCCATGACTTCGTACATAGGTAGTGGGCTAACACCACTTCGATTTTTTGTTTAGTTATCTGGGTATTTCGATCTCTAAGCTTTAACTATTTGGTTAAGAATGGTTCTAGTTGAATCTTTAAATTTGATCTTTTGACCTCCAACTTTTTTTTCTAATTATTAATAGACATTGTCAAAATGAAAAGAAAAATAAGCACAAAGAGAGAAAAATGAAAAAATTAATAAATACTCTTCTTACCTCCTCCAACCAAATATAACATTCAATTAAATTTTTTTTTTTTTTCTAAAATTTCGTTACATTGCCTATATAGTTTTATAATTTACCTAAAACAATTAAATAAATATAATAATTTCTATACATGGCCCATCATTTAATACAAAAGTAAATTCAAAACAATCTGATTTGAAATTTTTTTAAACTAAATTAATTGAAAATTATGATATAGTTATTACTCGAATTTCCAACCCAAAACCCTTAAAATCCTTTTTTTAGCAAATTCAAGGGATTCCAACTACATATCAAGATAGAAAACCAACCCTTTGATTAATTTTGGTGGAGAGACCTACTCGACTACTCATAAGAGAGCAATATCATGTGATTTTGATTAATTCTTCCTCTCTTGGTTGAAGATATAGATAAAAATAGAGTAACAGATTATTGTATCTCTTGTTCAAGGGTTTTTTTGGTAAAAATAAAGAGGTCTACCTAACTTTTCAAGTATTCTAAAAAGTAAGTTAGAGGTAGACTAGGTATGAGAGGTCAAAATAGCAAATTTTGAGGTCAAACTAGAACCATCATTTGGTTGATCCTTTGTTCCATGACAAAAAAAAAAAGAAAAAAGATTGTTGGCCTCAATTATAGGTGTACGTCATGTTATATCACCTACACACATCACCTATTTGCCAAATCATGCTATGTAATTCTTCAGAAAAAGACAAGCCATGTATTCTACGGTTTCATTAATGATCAAGGCTTGAGGGCAGCCGTATTGGCCCGATTTCAAAAATAATAATAAAAAATCTTCAGAAAAAGACAATCTTATCTTTCCAAAATTTAGTGGATCCAAATTATTTTGGCTTTCTTCAAAAAAAAAAAAGAAAAAAGAAGTAGAAGTTATTTTGGCTTTTTTTTTTTTTCCTTCAATCAAGAATACAAAAGTTTTTAGGATAATACTTAGCTAACTATAGTTGGTTAGCCTTGGCTAACCATAACCAATGACAAGAGGACACGTGTCTATTTAACAAGAATAATAATGATAATTTATTGTGGTGAAGTCTTCTTCACATTTTTGTCAAAAAATTTTAGCTAGTTATTGGACACGTGTCCTCTTGTTATTGGCTATGGTTAGCCTCTGGTTAGCCAAGTATTATCCAAAATTTTATGTAATTTAGTCAATAGATTTGCACATACATTCAATCAATAGATTTGCAAATTTTGAAAATATAATATGAAAAATACATATTCATATGATTATATATATTCTTTTGTTCATTTTTTTTCTTTTTCTGTAGCTAGGGTTTAAACGTTAGATTTGAGCTTATTATTGTTTTGTTTATTTTTTCCCTTATATTTAGATGGTAGATGATAATTAATGTTTGGAAAGAAAAATTATAGAAAAGAATTTAATTAAACAAAGAAAAATATTGGTCAAAGAATCTATAGATATATCCCTAAAATTAATACATAATTAATAGCCGATATTTTTTTTATCATCTAATTAAATTTATTAATGTCATTAATTCATCAATTAATATCTAAAAGAAAATATAAAAGGGTAAAGTTGGTGTTGCAATAGCATGATGTGATAAGATAAATTATGTAAATAAAATTTGTATTTACCTACATAGCATGACATTTAGGATTTGAGGCCACAAATCTTATGCCTCATTGAAGCCCTCTATCGTTGCCAAAAAAAAAAAAAAGACATCTAGAAGCTTTGAAAATAAAAGCCATCTAGTGCCTTATTTCTTTATTTTTTCGCAAAGCGAATTTATTGTATCAGAAAACGATTACGTCATTATGAATGGTATCCCTTATAAATTCGGGAGTTACATGAGAAGCCAATAAGTGAGCAACTATATTAGGTGGCGTTCGGTAACGTTTTCAAGTCATCTTTTTCATTTTATAAAATGAAAATGGCTTGAAAATGCGTTTGTTGGTGTGTTTTCAAAAATGCAGAAAATAATTTTTGAAAATAATTTTTTATTTTACTCGTAAAACAAGAAAACGACAAATAGACGTTTTCACTTTTTCATTCTCATATTTTATAAAACATGGAGATATATTTTCCAAAAAAAAAAGAAAAAAAAAGAACATGCTCTCTTCTTCCATATTCTCACGTCGCTCTCTTCTTCTCAGGTCTCTCTCTCATCTCTAGTCGCCATCTTCTCTCATTTTTGAAAATTATTTTCGGAATAAGCTACCGGACACATTTTCGGATCTCAAAAATCCAATCTTGTTTTCTCTTTTTTATTTTCAAAATTAGTTTTTGAAAAAACATTTTTAAAAACGTTACCGGACAAGCCCTTAGCTTCTCGTTTGAAACACCCAAACCCGAAATAACAAAATTTATTTCAAATTTAGAGTGGAATTATAACAATTTTTACTAAATTCATGCTAATTTCCTCAGTTTTGAAGCAACCCAGATATTAACCACTTCACAAATTCTAAAGAAAATGGAATGCAATCATGCCTCAATTCAACTTCAACACACATAATTGAATTGAAAAACAACCCTAAGAGACCCGAAACTCCCATCACAACAGTGATTTTGACGGTGGTTAAAATTTCCTAAAATGGCAACTCATTCAGACTTAATCTAAATCAAAAAACATGTATACCAATGAGTAGAGCTCGATGAGAAGAAGAGGTTTCATACCTTAAACACGGCTAACGATAATCGGAGTAGTAGGAAAATCCAGAACCCGCCAGAAAAAGTTTTAAGCTTTTTAGCTTCGATTCTCTCTCCTCGCTCCACGTATGGAAGATCCATGGGCATAAAGAAGACGATGAAGACGAGAGGATTCGAACAGCACCAGTGCGCCACCGTGGAGTTGCCGGACTGCTGAGTTCCGATCAGACCCAGTCGCCGGGTCATCGGGTCGTCGATCCGGGTCGAAGAAGCTTGAAGCTTCTCTTCTCCTCTCCCCGTCTGATCTGATCTACCTCTGTTTAATCCAACGGCTCAGATTAGGCGGTGGATAATTTAGATGGCTCAGATCGCATCAGGACTTTTCTTTTTATTTAAATAAATTTCTATAATTTCCAAATTTCAGTAATTCATAATAAATACTTCGAGTATGCGAAAAATTCATTGAAAATTCTTACGAACTCGTTGCGACATGTACTTTATACTTGAGTTAACAAATTGAAGATTCGCATCAATAAAATTTTCAGAAAAATCCCTCGAGAATCGTGAACACTTACCGAGATCACTAAATTAATCTCAATAATCTCATCTCAACTCCTTACAATTTCCTGGGCTCACAATTGAACCTCATAACGAAAAGTAACATTCTCTAATATAACCAACTTTTACTTAAGGGATTTTTTAGTTATTTATTTATTTAGGTAGTTCAGGGTATTAACTCCGACCCCAAGGGGAAGGAGAAGGTACATGCTTAGACCTCGTTTGGTTCGCGGAAAGGAAAGTAGTTCCTTTGTCTTTCCCATGGGAAGGGAAAAGAACTTTCCGAAGAACTTTCCATTCCGATGTTTGGTAATGTAAGGAAAGTTATCCGGAAAGTTGTTAAAAAGTATGTAATTAATGGAATAAAATAATATGTTGTGAGTAATAAATGCAAGGAAAGAAG
>BDJD01005606.1:76647-99558 GCA_002564525.1 Rosa multiflora
GCCCCCCCCAACATGAACTTTGGGGCTAAAATCAGTCTGGTCCTTGAACCTTTTTTTTTTTTTTTTTAAATCAGACTGATCCTTGTACTCTCAAGGAACATCACCTGAGTCCAAATTTTGAATTTGTTTCCAAATGTGACATCACCATAGCTGTTGGAGCCGATAAGGGGCCCCACACAAATTCTTTTTAAACCCTGAATGAGGGCAGAATGGACAATTCGATCTATTTGTCTCCAAAATTTAAATTAGGTCCTAATTTAATCCAAAATATGGCTGATTCACCAAAACATGTAATGGAAGATCAAAAATTGGACCTTAACCTCCAAAATTTTCAGAAAATCATCAAATCTTGTAATAACCATCAAATGAACAGTAATAGCAAAAGATGACTAAAATCACAAATTTTGTAGAAAAGATTGTTCCCATAATTACCATAAGGAATCCTTACCATAATTAGCAGCCAAATAGATGCATAAATATGTGTTTACATCCAAACTAACAAAAACCAACAGTTTGGATTGAGTTGCACAAAAATCTAGGTCTAATCATCTATGCAAAAGATTAGACCCAACAACCATGCGACATCGCATATGGTTGCACAAAAAATTGCACAATGCATCTCTAAATCCTAACCTTGCTGCATCCCTATTTTCCAGCATCTCTTGCATTATCCCTGATCCTCACAGATAACCTTGGGAAGCTTGTGGTGCAGAAGCTGCTTTACCCTTGCTTGAAGTAGCTTTTGGTGGTCTTCCTCTGCTTGGAGCAAGTCCTCTTGTTGCCTTTGCTGTTGCCTTCTTTTCATCCCTCTTAATCTGCAGCAATGAGATGTATGGATACATTCAGAAGCAACCAATGACCAACAAAAGCTTCAAACAAAAATGAAAAATCAATTTACCTTTGCTGCTTTAACTTTCTTTGCTGCCTTAGTTCTGAGTTCATTCTTTGTCTTTAAGGGCTCTTTGGTACCCATTTCCTGTAGCAAATAAGTTGGTTAGTGTATGATTAGTCCATAATAATCCAATACATATTAGAACTCTTAACAATCTCTTGTGCAAAAAATACCTGAGAAGATGATGACTTTCCACTGTTCAGCTTTCTCTTCGTGCTATCCTTAGCTGTTGTTGTCTTTGGTGGGAGGTGTCTATGACAACTCTTAATATTGTGACCCAACTGGTTACAGCTGCTACACCTCAGAGATTTCTGCACCCTTCCAAGCTTGGGGCCTTTATTCTCATTCTTAAAAGCATCCTTAATCCTTTTGGTCATTGGCCTTCTAGGCTGCCTGTTGTACTGTGGTAGTAGGATGGTTGGTTCTTCACTTAGGATCCACAAGTCTATCCCATTTACAGGCTAGACTGTGTTCGAGTAAGCAGGCATGTAAAGTCTTGGTCAGGTAGCATGCATCCACATAATCTTCAGGCTTCTCTCTCATGAAGTTGATGGCTAATATGGCATGCTTGCAAGGGATCCCAGTTAGATCCCATCTCCTACAAGAACAATCCCTTCTGCCCAGATCCACCACATACTTGCTGCCTCAAATGCTCTCCACCTTAAATTTGTGGCTACCAGTCCCATTAGGGATGCAATCTGTTGCAGATTTAACCTTGTTATTCTCCAGAATCAGCATAGGCCTGGGGCAGATAGGGTCCTTCACTTTGCTCATCTTCTCTTTCCTGATTGCAATCCTCTTCATCATCCTTACCCTAATTTCTTCAAAGCATGTAATGACTGGTTTGGACCTTGCAAGTAGGATACAAGCATTGAAACTCTCAGGGAGATTGTTCAACAACACATCACACTTCAAAACAGTGTTGAAGTGGGCTCTGCGCTAGTGCTTAGGGTTTCTCTTTGGATCTACAAAGTATAAACCAGTTGACACTAGTGCACAAGTAATGTGAAGCTAAAATCATAAGTATTGTAAGTTATTAGCAGAATTTATGTTACCTGTTAGCCATTTATGAGCCTCTGAATCCATTTGGTTCATGAGAACCATCTCTTTGTGGTAATAAGCCATGGTTGTGGACTTCGCAACTGCCTAGAGCTGATCCTTCATCACCTTGCTAGGGAATAGCTTGTTGAAATTAGTCCACAAATGCCTAACACAGAACCTATGATCTGCTAGTGGCACCACATCTTCACATGCAGGTAGAAGCCCCTTTTGTTTTTCTGAAATGAAGGTGAAACCATTTCCTTCACCTGTGATCTCCAAATCCTTAACCAAAAGCCTCAGGAACCAGTCCCATGAATCCTTGCTCTCCATCTCTACTTGTGCATAAGCAACCACCCAGGTTGTGTTAGTAGCATCCATCCCCACTGTTGACAACAACTGAACACCATATAGGCACTCTTATGGAGTAGTAGTAATCAATCTTTCTTGACATTATCATAATAGCTGATGCTTCCACCCACATACTTGTGTTCTATGTGATCCAAGTATACACCATCATATACTTTGCAGGTAAAGTAATCAGGATATACTGTAATTAGGAACAAATTCAATTAAAAAAAAGGAATTCATTTCCAGCACCAATATATACCAGAAAACCCAAGATAAAAACAAAGCACAAATATATACCCCAAAACCTTAAACTTATGCTCACATTGTCATAAATACTTACTAACCCAGTTTTCAAAGGCTACCAACAACTAAAACTCTAAAAAATCAATTTTTTTGTAGGACCACATAAGCACTTATGAGGACCACTTTGTTTAATCAGCAGCATTAGCTTCCCAACAACAACCACATGCATATCTATTATTTCAATTTAAGAGTTATATGAGAGAGAATATAAAACTGTAAAATTTGGAAACCCTAATTCTTGCAACCCCCAAATCAAAAGGTTCCAAACCCTAATCTGTCAAAACAATAAAGTAAACTAAAAACCCTTAATACGAACATTCCAAACCCTAAATTTCCAGACCCAGTAACCAAAGACCCAATATTTTTGGAATTGAATGCCCTAAATCGGATAACCAGAAACAAACAAATCCCCAAAACAATAATCAACAACAGTAAAGCAAACCCTAAACAGTAAACCACCGTAATCATTTGTAACAATCTTAAATTCAAAAACCTAACTCACTGTAATTAGGAAGATCTTCTCCTCCATTATCCAATCGGGGTATCCATTCATTTGCCCTAGCCATGTCGTGTACCTTCGCGTTGATCTTCTGACCTAGAAATAGCTTGATTTGGGGATTTTGAATTTGGGTTTCGACAGTTGAAGATGATGCGAGCGAGAAAGTGGGTGAGTGAGTGTTTAGTTCGATTACGAGTTCTGTAATCGAGCTGTAATGAGAAAAAAAAATAGTAATGGAGGGTATTTTAGACGTTTCGTCAAAAATGTCAGAACAGTAGTCAAATGTGGGCCCCCTTGTCGACTCCAACGGCTATGGTGACGTCATATTTGGAGGCAAATTCAAAATTTGGACTCGGGTGATGTCTTTTGAGAGAACAAGAACCAGTTTGATTAAAAAAAAAAAGTTTAAGGACTAAACTGATTTTAGCCCCAAAGTTCAAGGGGGTAAACTGAATTTTTCCTTGATATTTGCATCACAATTGTGTGTTTGGCAGATTAGACTAGATGAATATTTTTTCCTTAGAGAGCAAAATTACTCTTACTTAGATTAGGCTTGTTGTTCAGCGCACGTCCCATTGGATTTTAATGAGTTTAGTTGTAGCTTAGATAAGTTATCCGGTTAGTCCCGAAATTTCTTATGTAAGTTCTGTTAGACTCTGACATATCTTTCATGGATTGGATATTAATAAAATCAACCCAGTTAAAAAAAAAAGGTAGTTCGGGGTATTACATCGTTTTGCATTAGTAACAATAAAACAAGGATGGTCCTTTAGAAGATTTCTAACTTCTTCGATCAATACATTCATAGTAGATAAGTCTTGTGATACAGTCTATAGCTTGAACCAAGAGTGAACAATCACTCTAAAAAATTACCTGTATGCTGCAAGGATTGAGCTAGTGCAATATCGTCCCTGGGTGCTACAAGTTCAGTGTGGAAGGGTGAGGTGAGTAGCGGATAAGGTCGAACCTGGCCAGCTACAAAGAGACCGTCATTGTCTCGAATACACTGCCCACACCACCACGCCTTGAGGAGGCCTGATATGCACCATCACAATTCATTTTCAGAGTCCCCGCTGAAGGTGGGTTCCAACGTATAGTCTGCCTACGTTGATCTTGGTGCCTTGCATTATATTTCTTGAAATCTTCATACCAACCAACAGTGAGTAAATAAGGTGGCGTTCGGTAACGTTTTCAACTCATCTTTTTCATTTTATAAAATGAAAATGACTTGAAAATGCGTTCGTTGGTTTGTTTTCAAAAATGCAGAAAATAATTTTTGAAAATAATTTTTTATTTTACTCGTAAAACAGGAAAACGACAAATAAACGTTTTCACATTTTCATTCTCATATTTTAGAAAACACGGAGATATATTTTCCAAAAAAAGAACGTGCTCTCTTCTTCCATATTCTCACGTCGCTCTCTTCTTCTCAAGTCTCTTTCTCATCTCTAGTCGCCATCTTTTCTCGTTTTTGAAAATTGTTTTAGGAATAAGCTACCAGACACATTTTCGGATCTCAAAAATCTAATCTTATTTTCTCTTTTTTATTTTCAAAGTCGGTTTTTGAAAAATCATTTTTAAAAACGTTACCGGACAAGCCCTAAGTCTCCGAAGCATGTTTGCTTTTTTGCTCCAAACCTGCACGTTCCTATTCTTCCAAATCCCCCACAGTAGCATCAACAATTTATTCATTGCTTCCTTACATAGTTGAGGAACGATGGCCAAGAACCATTCCTGAATAGTAGTAACGGTAATCCTTTGCCAATTCATACCAGCCCTACTCCAAATATCTTGGGCATATGGGCAATTTACGAATAAATGCAAGCTATCTTCCTGAGCATGATCACATAACACACAACCCAAACTTCCCTTATAACCTTTAGTACTAAGAATCACCCGTGTAGGCAAGATGTTACCTACAATTCTCCATGCATTGAGCGCTACTTTGCTAGGCACTTGTGCATTACATATGGCCTTCCATACTCCTCTGAGAGGGTCAATAGGTGGTTTAGGGGTAAGACCAATCCAAGCGCCAACTCTTTTGCAACATAATAAGCACTATTGGTGGTAAAAAATCCCTTCTTATATATTGAAGTGCCAAATCTGCTTGTCTGTGCATGCAGTACGACTCAAAGGTATATTTTAGATTAGATCAATGTCAGCTTGAGTAAAATACATTTGGAGAAGGTCCAAATCCCAGCTCCATGTAATGGGGTCGATTAGCTCCGCAACAAATTTGGGGGCTTCTAGGGTATACATTTGGAATCCAATTATAATATCAATTTGAGAACTGTCACCAACCTGCATCTGAGACCCTGTAATAGTACCTGTTTAGCTTCCAATATATATGCTACGCCAAGAAAAAGATGGTGCACTCGCCAATTTAGTGGTACAGTAGTCATCCTAAGGAAAATAAATAGCCTTATAGAGTCTAGCTATTAGTGAGTCTGGGTTTTGAATTAATCTCTAACTCTGCTTTGCAAACATAGCTAAATTGAACCAGTGTAGGTTTTTCAAACCCATTCCCCCATCTTGTTTTGGAACACACAATTGTTTCTATGACCTCCAACGAATTTTATTTGTCTCTTTTAAATCACCCCACCAGAAGCCAGCGCATAACTGATGCAAATCATCACATAATTGCATAAACCCAACAACAACTTGCAACAGTTCATCACATACATTGGCACAGATTGCCCCGCTGCTTTAATTAAAGTTTCTTTGCCAACACCGATCAACAACTTAGCTCTCCAACTCACCACTTTTTTTGTAAGCTTCTCCTTTTAAGTAACTAAAAGTAGCTGTTTTTTTCTCCCCACATGCGTAGGCAAACCCAAGTATCTGTCATGTTTGTCAACACGATTCACCCCCAACATACCAGCCAAAAGCTCCTGCCAGTCTAAACTCATTCTTTACTAAAGGCAACTTCACTTTTTTGGAGGCTTACCTGTTGGCCTGAGGCTATCTCACAAGTATGCAAAATGTTACGGAATTGCTGACATTCCTTTTCAGTTGCAGTCCCAAATAAAAAACTATTATATGCAAAGATTAGGTGATATAACACCGATGCATGAGAGTTAATCTGAATACCCTGTAGCCACTGTTGACTCACAAAGTGTTCAATCAAAGATGATCGATAGTCCTCCTCCACATAGAATGAACAAGCAGGGCGATAGTGGATTCCCTTGTCTGATTCCCTGGTTGGCCTGATATAGCCTCTAACCTCCTCATTTATTTGAAAAGAATAACTGTCTATCTGAATACTAGACATTACCACATCTACCCATTCCTTGACAACACCCAATCTCAGAAGCATATTTTTCAAAAGGTTCCATTCAAGTTTGTCATAACTCATAAGCCTTACTGATGTTCAATTTCAGAGAAAAGTGTTCTTTACTTCCCCTGCTCTCATTGTGTAAGAAGTGAGCTACCTCCGTTGCAACATGTGCATCGTCGGATATTAATCGACCTGGCACAAAAACACTTTTTAATGGGGAGATCACCTTCCCCAACAAACCCTTCAACCTGTTAACCAATACTTTGGAGCATATTCGATAAAGAACATTACATAATGCAATGGGGCGCAATTCTGTCATATTCTTTGGTTCCTTCACTTTAGGAATAAGAGTAATATGAGTAAAATTTAACTCACGAATAAAAGTACCAGAAGTTAAGAAAGATCGTATTGCATGCAACACACACGTCCCTTCCAACTGTACTCCAAAATTCTAATAAAAGAACGGGGACATACCATCAGGCCCGAGGGATTTTGAGGGGTGCATCTGAAAGGCAGCATCCTGGATTTCATCATCAGTGTACGGGACTAGAAGTTCCTGATTCATTTCATGTGTCACCCTTTGAGTAATCGTTTGCAGAATCAGATTCATTGCAGCTTCATTTGTGCCTTTTGAGGAGAACATGCTTCGATAATACCCGCTAATAACCTTCTCAATCTGACGTGCCTCTGTCACCCAGTTGCCATCTTCATCATGTAAACCTTTAATGATATTACGTTGTCTTCGATTTGATGCCTATGAAAATAGACAGCATTCTAGCTATAACCAGCCTTTAACCACATCTCCTTTGATCGTTGACTCCACATAGTTTCTTCTTGTGTCAACAACTCCTGAAGACAAGTATTCAAAGCTTGCTTTTCCTTATTCATGGCTGGATCAAAGGGGGCCTGCGACAAATCATTTAAACATGCCCTAATTGCACGCTTTTCAATTTGCCGAAACTGAAAGGTGTTCCGCTGCCAAGTAGTGAGGCTAATGCTAGTTTTCCTGATCTTTTGACAGACTCTGCTCGTAGGATCACCTTATGTTTCGTCTTGCCAACCAGCTCGAATGACCTCCTCACATTCACTATGTTGTGCCCAAAATTGTTCGAAACGAAAGATCCTCTTCCTCCGGCCAGATTGCACCATAGGAGTGCTAAAATCTCATGGTCATAGTAGAAAGCTTGAAGAGTAAGCAGTAATGGCAAAGAATAGAAACCCTAACCTGAGGAAGAAGATGAAAGCTAGAGAGAAAATGAAGAAGAGCAACTGATATTGAAGCTCGGTAATTTTTACAAAATGATCGTAACTAATACAAACAGAGATAAATAGCTATTTAATTATACTGGAAGATACAGAAAATCATTACAGCTAAGCAAACATATGCAGATCATGCCACGCGTCCTTCATGATGCGGTCAGGATTAATTGTCCATGCAACTGAGTCAAACTGGTCAGCTTGAGGTTGAGTCATGCAATTAGCACGGGCTTGCTGAACTATTGCTGGGTTGTCCTGATTAGACCACACGGTGATATTGGACTCATTAGCCTCGCGAGGCACACCATCACCAAGTACGCTAGGCATGGTAGGCACCTTACTGCCATCAGTATTAGGCACATCACAAGCACCAGGCACATAACCATTACTAGCACTCTAGCAGTAGGCATACTCACTCTGCTAACAAGGAATATTGCAATTATCAATCAGTAGGGGGCTATAAGAAAAATGTGGAGTCAATGATCAAAGGAGATGTGGAGTCCACGACATCCCATTTGCATCCTGCTTATGAAAAGAAAAATGTATTATATGTGGTATCCTTGTCTATGAATTTATAAGGGTCTGGACTACTTCATTCATTGTTAATAGATTTTAGATTTGAACCATAAATTACTTTATCATGGTATAAAAGTGAGTCATCTCACGTGTGCATGCCTTGCGGCCACACATGCTCCACATAACCCAATATAAGTTGTCTGCGTGTATGGCTTGAAAATTTGAGAAAATGGGGACCTTGCCAGTTTACAAGGGCTTGGATCACTCCATCCATTATCAATTGGTTTTAGATGTGAACGCTAAATTACTTTATCAAAACTAACATAGAACGGTTCTCTAAACAATTTAAGAATCTATAAAATATAAATGGAATTCTTGATCTTGGTGTTCAGTTTAGTTTCACTAAATATATTCATATCAACAGTAAGGACATTAGGTCTTTCTCTGACTCTCAAAATCTTGTTCTTCATAAATGGCAGGGATGAGGCCACTCTTATTGAGAAAATTGTTGAAGATATTTCTGAAAAATTGGACCACATGCGATCCAATAAAGTAAGTAATTTGGTTGGAATGGATTCCCACAGAGCGAAAATGGTTTCACTATTAGACCTTGGTGAGGACGATGTTCGTGTTGTTGGAGTATATGGACTGCCTGGTATAGGGAAAACAACCATTGCTAAAGCTGTTTATGACGAACTTGTTTGTCAATTTGAACACTATTGCTTTCTTGAAAATGTCAAGGAAGGTTTCAAGCATAATGGTGCCATACATATGCGGGAAGAACTTCTATCTAGGATCTTTGAGAAAAGGGTGCGCAGTCTAGGCACTTCGAGTAGAGGTTATTCCAAGATGATGATGGATAGGCTGAGTAAGAAAAAAGTTCTGCTTGTTCTTGATGATGTAGAAAACTTTAACCAAATTGAAGGGTTACTTGGAAGGCAGTATTCATTTGGTGGTGGGAGCAGAATCATTGTAACCACTAGGGATATACAATCACTCGGTGGAGTTAATGCGAGATATACTCCCATGTTTCTAAGCAATGATGAAGCTCTTGAACTTTTTATGCAGTATGCCTTCAAAACAAACGAACCTACGAGAGAGTATGATCCTCTCTCAAGGCGTGCTGTAAAATATGCTCAAGGTCTACCTTTAGCACTCACAGTTTTAGGAGCTAGTCTTGCTGGCAAAAGTATACGTGAGTGGAAAGATGAGCTAGATAAAATAAAGGTAATCCCGAATAAGGAAATTCAGGGTGTGCTTGCAACAAGCTTTGATGGACTGGATCCTTCACAGCGGGACATCTTTCTAGACATCGCATGTTTCTTTAGAGGAATGGACAAAAGCTATGTAATCAAAATTCTGGAAAATTGTGGCTTCTATCCCCACAGTGGATTACGAGCACTATGTGATAGAGCTCTCTTAACTATCTCAGATGACAATAGGCTTGAAATGCATGATTTAATACAGGATATGGGTTGGCAAATTGTCCGCCGACAATCTATTAAAATGCCTGGGAAGCGCAGTCGTTTGTGGACTTATGAAGACGTGGATCATGTATTAGCTCAAAATACGGTGAGATATATGGTTGTGACCTCTAGCTCTTTCTCGTAAGGTTATGGATATTTAAACTCACTTAATTTCCACTGTTGCTTTTCCAGGCTACAGAAGCAGTTGAAGGCATATTGCTAGACTTGTCGAAGTCAAAAAACGTTGACATAGATGCTGAAGCTTTTGTTAAAATGACGAAACTAAGACTGCTCATAATCGGTTATAATTACCACTACATAGACTTCAATGTGAAAGATTTTCCATCAGGGCAGTTGTACCATCCAGGAGATGAGTGTAAACAACATGTGAATGGAGAAGTTAAATTTCTTTCTCATGACCTGAGGTATCTCATGTGGTATGGATGCCCCCTAAAGTTTTTGCCATCTAATTTTCAACCACAGAATCTTGGTGACCTTGACATGCGTTATAGCCAGATTGAACAACTTTGGGAAGGGGCCAAGGTACAAACATCAATTGCATATCTTTTCTTTAAATGGAAATTACGGTCTCAGATGTCTTATATATTACTATCATTAATGCTTCTTTTGGTTGTTCTAATATGCAGCCCTTCAAAAAGTTGAAATTCATCAATTTGAGCCACTCAATTTACCTTATCACAACCCCTGATTTCACTGAAGCGACAAATCTTGAAACACTAGTTCTTGAAGGTTGTTCAAGTTTACGTGGTGTTCACGCATCCATTTCAGCTCTTAAAGACCTCGTATTCTTGTGCCTAAAAGGTTGCAAAAAACTTAAGAGTCTTCCAAGCAGCATTTGCTTTGAGTCTCTTAAAACCCTTGATCTCTCTGGCTGCTCAAGTCTTGAAAAGTTTCCAGATATTTCAGGAATTATGGACAACCGATTGGAACTTTATCTAAATGAGACTGCAATTGAAGAACTGCCGTCATCAATTGAAAGACTTAAAGGGCTTGTGGTATTAAATTTAGGAAACTGCAGAAACCTCATCCGTCTTCCGGACAACATCTGTAAGTTGGTACGTCTTACAGATCTCAATGTCTCTGGGTGCTCAAAGCTTGATCATTTGCCTGACAACTTGGGGAATTTAGAATGCTTGGTGAGCCTTAAAGTAGAAGGAAGTGGTATTATAGGACTCCCATTCTCCATCTTACGCTTGAATAAGCTCAAAAAATTGTCATGTGATGGCTGTAAAAAAATGGAGATGCCCCTTTCATCATGGTCATCATCAATTGAAGAAATTTCTTGTTACTCTGGTCTGGTACATCTTCAATTAAGTGACTGCAATCTGTTGGAATTATCCGATACTATTGCTGATTTATCTTCATTAAAAACATTAGATCTGCGAAGAAACAACAACTTGGAAAGCTTACCTGCAACAATGAATCAACTTCGTCATTTGACACATCTTGAACTGGAAGGTTGCAAGAGACTGAAATCAATACCAGAGCTTTCGTCAAGTATAAGTTACATAGATGCACATGACTGCAAAGCTTTGGTAAATGTTGCAAAACCAAGGCGTCGGCGGGCTAGGACTCTTTGCTTCACATTTTCTAATTGCCTCCAACTGGTACAAACAAATCTATTTAGCGATATTGTGGAAGCTCATTCTCATGACCAGGTTCGCTCTACTCTCTCTCAAAAACCAACTTTTACTGATCATACAATAACAAAGACAACGTAAACCAAGCTAACCATTGGTTTATTTCATTGATCAGGATATGCGAGCCCTTCCCTTTAATATTTCTCTTCCTGGAAGTGCAATTCCTAAATGGTTCGTCCATCGAGATAGGGGATCATCAATAACTGTACAACTACCCACAAACTGGTTTGATAATTGGTTTTTGGGGTTTGCTATATGTGCTGTTAGTGACTTCAAGGGTGCTCATCAAGCATCTGATCTATCTGCTCGATGTTATTGTACCTTCAGAGGAAATCATGGTGTATACAGTTTCAATTTTACTTTGGTCGATTGGGGTGTCATAAGAGACAGATTCCTGGAATCAGATCACATGTTCCTCGGATATGTGCCATGGTCTGAATATCGCTTTATTCAAGAAGGAAAGTGCGTCGGTGAACGCTATTACACGGAGGCCACATTTAAGATTGTATTACAAATTGGAGTCCATGTACTTGGTTTCAGGACAGTAACGCCCCATTGCATCACAAGCTGCGGAGTTCGTTTGTTTCATGGTAGTTACATGAGCGAGAAAAGTCCAAGCATTACTGAACGTGACAGGTTGAAGAGAAGGAGAGAAAGAGAGGGGGGGGACGAGGTGTCTCCGTCAGGACTGAAGCTGTTCCCGGATCTAGAACTGCTTCACACAAGGGAAGGAGCCACAGAGGTGTCTCAGCCGGTACCGAAGCCGTTCCGGCCGCATCTAGAACCGGTCGCCATAAGGGAAGGAGCCACAGAGGGGCAGGAGTCCTCGGTTGGCGAAAGGTCTTCAGCAGGGCAAGGGTCCTCTCTGCCTTCAGTAGCAACATGTGAAAGCCATACCACTCGGAACAGTCGTGCACTCCTTGACCTTATGTGAAAGCCATACCACTCGGAACAGTCGTGCACTCCTTGACCTTATACTTTCCGCCGATATCTGAAAAATAGACGACAGTAATGAAAAATCCCAGCGGATATTACCCAATGGATACAAATGTCAACTTGATATATTAGAGTCCAGAGAGCACGGTAAGTTGTGGATTTACGAAGATGATTTGCGTGTATCCACTCAAAAGACGGTGAGATTTGCACCAACTTAATTTCCTGCGCAGTGATGTTTGAATTTATTTATGGTACAGTTCACAAATACTACCTAAGTACCTAAACTTTAGGTCAATCCACATTTTGTTTCATCAAATTTCAAAACTCAGAAAATGTGTTGGAGCGAGAGAGATGATTCAGAATATTATTGGAGTATCTGTCCTTAACATGACAGACAGAAATGTTGAATAGTAAAGAATAATACACATTTACAGGCAATTCAGAAAAGATTTCTGATTGCTGGAATATCTAGCCTATAAAAATGTCACTTTTCTTGTGTCACCGTGTTTGATGAAGATTGCTGCCTGTACTGGGATATACTTTATAAACAAGCATCTACTACAAAGTAATGATTAAGAAAAGAATAGTTATAATTTGGGGTGAGCACTTGTCGTCATGAACATGAATGCTGCTCCTTGAGCCGCTTCTCAGCTGCAATGGCAGCAGCCACAGAAGGTGGCAAATGTCTTAGAGTTTCACTTTCAGTTGGCCTTACATCAATCTCTGGTACAGGTAATGATGGCACTGTTGAAAATAAGGCCTCGATGTCTTTCAGTGTCAATAAGGGCTGATCTTGGTTTTTTGTGTTACCACTAATGAAGGCAGTGCTGTTCCTGCTTTTGTTGAGCTTGTATATGCTCTCTTCAACTGTGCCTTTAACCTAATTGCACCACAAAAACAATAAGAAACATTACAGAAGTGTAATAAAGAATGTGAATTTCCAAAGTCATAAACGAGTGTGAGATTAAATATCCAAGATGCAGAGATGAGATTGCACATACTATGAAACGATGAGCGAGGGTCTTATTTTTCTGTCCGATACGGTGTACCCTGCTGATGGCTTGTGCTTCTGCTGCTGGATTGAGAAGCGGCTCAATAAGAATAACATGCTTCGCTTCCAACAGATTGAGGCCATTCGCCCCATGTTGAATTAAGAGCAGCAACACTTGAATAGATCTTCCTTCTGGGTTTCGGCCATGCAACTTGTGATTTCCTGTTAAGCTTCTCTTTTCTCCTTTAAATTCACTAATGGCAACTTGTGATTTCCTAAAGTAACAAAGCCAAAAGTTTAAGAAAAATGAAGTTATGCGAGTCCAAGTTCAGTGATATTATCAAAAACACCAAAATTCATATCCGACTTAAAATCCTTTTATTGACTCTAAGATTGTTGACATAGTTTTTCCTTCTTTCATGATAAATCATAGGAACAAAATTGCTAGTCTAGAGTGTATTCTAAGTGTTTGTTTGACCCCATCAAAGTCACACAAAAGTAATTTAACTAGGTGTCATATAGATCGTCTTACCTTCCTCCTTTCATCCTTATAAAGGTAATGCCATTAGCAATGAAGGCATGCTCCAATACGTCAAGGACATCATTCCAGCTTGAGAAAACAAGAACTTTAGCCTCTGGATCGGTAGACTTTATCCACAGAATTCTTCTTGTAACTGCTTCAATCTTCATAATACACCACCAGACATGAGTTGTTAGTTTAAAGTTGCTGACAAAAAATTATGCCCAAAACATGGAGAGAGAATAATGTCCTGCAAATAACTTATGCCACATAACACAATAGGAAGCATACCTTTGTTCCATATGAACCTTGAACTATAATAGATGCTTCACACTCTTCACGACTTTGGATTGCATGAAGCCCAGCAGAACCACAAGATTCACTTTGTCCATCATCAGCAAAAGCAATATTTGCAACATCAGTGTGCTGTCGACATGTTGGGCATTTTACCCACTTATCTTGAACCTTTTTCCCATTTAGTAGTCTCTCAGTAATTGCAAATAAACCTAGCAGGAGAAAATTTTCGAAGTTAGATGACATTTATTTCAGAGAACATAACGCAGTAGCAGGCAGGAGATATTCCAAACAAATATTAGGATATATCCTGATGGGCGACTGCCACTTATGTCTCACTTAATGGGTTCCTGGGAATTGACTAATGAAATCTTTGATCAACCACGGAGGGTCTCAGAGATTTTACCAGACAGTACAGACTTGCACTGTAGGTATATTAAGGTGATATACAATTTTTCCATTTGAACTAACAGGGTTTTGTTGAGCCCATAGTCATGTCATTTAAGTGGGAGATAAGCACTTACATTTACAGCAAGTAAGATGTCCACAAGGGAAAACCATCTTTCGAATGGTTAACTGTTCTTGACAAACTGGGCACGTTTCTTTATCACCTGTAGGTACACATTCATTTCTCTGTTCTGTAGAAGTCAATATGGTGGCTTCCTCTCCAGTTACTGAGGAATGATTTGGACTTCCAAATGGCATTTTTTGTTTAGCTTCTACCAAACCCTAGGAAAATTCAAATAGAATTAGTACCAACAGCTGCGCCAGTAAAAAAGAGACACGTATTATATTTTCAAATAGACGAGGAGAAAGGTCATAGAAAATGGAAGCATAAGTTTGTTACTTTTCATCTCTGAATTTGCTAATGAAATGTAACCTAGTAGGCAAAGCATAGCACTAAAAAGAAAAATTAGCGATACAGGAAAGGTGCCTAAGGAAACACTGAATCAGTTATCAATATTTACTGAAACTTAAGATCCACAATGCAGAATACACTATGGGCAAAAACCACTTTCTTCATCATATGAATCGATAAATAAACACAAATATTGTCACCCTTCATGCTGCCTTGGTTCTGTATTTGACTTATAATGGTGAATGGTTAGACATGGATTTTGTACCTTCAAATAACGAAGCTTCCCTTTTATGCAAGACAACAAGCTCAAGGATGCGAACTTTTCACTGGTGTATAAAACGTTAGCTGAAGGTAATTCATCTTCACTTAATACATCAAGAGATTTATCATTCTCATCTTCACTCAGGCGCAACCTTGTAGTTGCCATATTAATTTCATCATAAGCTTGCAGAATCTGAGCTTGAGCTATTGCCAAGGATCTTGCATGGCCATACTCCTTGCGCATGCCCTTAACCAGGTAATAAAGAAAGAATGAGATTGAAACAAAATGGAACCTTGATTGTCACTTTAGCTGAAAGCTTTTAAAAAGATCTAAACTGATAAAAACAAAAATTAAATTAGAGGACAAACGCTCTTCCTTCTATCATTTCTACAGGGCTGCTCAGTTGCAGGCTTGAAAAGATATTTCTAGTCACCAGTTTACGACCTACCTCAAGAATGTGTAGGTGCTTGGTAGCTTCTGATATACCTTCCTTTCCTAAATGGGCCTTGCAATGGCTTTTTATAACTCCAAGAACAACCTCTAATTCAGATGGGGATTTTGAAACCTATCAATAAATATGATAAGCAGGACGTTATACAAGCATCATTGGCCAGCTTAAAAAGATACTATCAAACTAAACACAGATACTGAAGCCTTTTGCACCTCAGTAGAAACAGTATTAAAAACAATAGTGATTGATCCTGGATTCTGATTCTAACATAATGTCAATAATAACCACAGTGAGAGGACAAACTAGAGAGAGAGAGAGAGAGGCGAGAGGCACTCTAGTACTCTACTTCAAACCTGTGAATGAAATATGCATTCCAAAACCAATGTTATGCTGTAAATAAAAAATGGTTGCACTTTGCACCTTATAACACAGACAAAAATAGTGCTGACATAAAGTAACTGACCACAACTTTTCCAACATCTCTCTTCTTCGATTCTTGATTAGATTTGGATGACGTTGAATCCTTAATTGGCTGTGATAAATTCTGATAGAAACGATTAAGTTCAGAGTTCTTCTTCTGCAAATCCACAGCCTCTTCAGCAGAGGTAGCAATCCCTCCGGATATTTTCTCAAGACGAAAGAGCCTTGCTTCATATCCCTGGTCGAGAAATCAGACATGTCAACAACCATACAACAAATTCAAGTCATCTTGGATATCAACAAGGCTACCAAAGAACAGGAGTAACGAACCCGAAATAATTCATCTACTTCACAAAGAACACATAAGGGACCACCATCATTAGCTTTGCAATTTCGACAGTATCTCACACGCTGGATATCCTCCTCTTTTGGCTTCTCCATTGTCTGATCAATTTCTAAAAGTCGATCAAGTAACAGTTTCCTAGAATCTTCTAGTTGGTCCAAACCGGTCTGCATGTGATACTTTAGAGCGCTTATGCTTCGTAAACTATATCAAAGAGACTATAATTAGTCACTTACAAAAAATATAAACAACCCAACATTGCTATAGTCATTGAAATAGCCACTCATTTTAAACTCCTAAATCATACATTCTGTACGAAAATACCATAACATGTTCCTTATCTGAACGAATTTCTAATTAATTTGAGGTACTGATGTCCATGTAACTTTATAATCTTTAGCTCAAACCATCTGTATCAGCATTCACTATAATTACTTTAAAATATGGCAGAAAGAAGTAATTGTCTGCCAAGAAAACTTGAAGCACCTGAGAAATTATCTTGGTCTAAGGTACAGAAACTACAAGCTACTCTAGAAAAAGAGCTAAAAGTCAACTCTGTTCTCTGCACCAGAAGTGACATAGAGAAATCCAATGCATACTCACCGAGATGGAATTCTAGATGACTTTGAATTGTTTAGAGTTCCTATGAGCGCCTCTTCAATCTTTCTGATCAACAGACTAGAAATGTCATTATTCTTTTCAGCATGAAGAAGGGCTTCCAGCCACCAGACTGTACTTACATCTTTGATCTCACTAATTGTGCTACAAACCTTCAAAAGAGTATATCTAAAGTCAACAAACAAAGCTATATACAAAAATAAAAAAAGGACGAAAGAGAAACAAAAAATTCATATTTAGTTTTGGCTACTAAGTGCTTACAAAAGGTAAGACAGAAGTTTTATGGACTACTATTGGTTATTTAGCACAATATGCCCTAAAATTTTAGAAATTATGCGTTTTTGTGTATATAATAAGATGCACAATGCTAAAGTGCAATCTGAAGCAGAGAGGAAATATACCTGGGTGTAAGACTTCTTAAACTCTTGCTGAGTCATGAATAACTTTGAACTGAATGCAGATAAGTACTTTTGTTTAAGATTGTCACAGACTGTTCTCAAAGATACGTCAGTGAAGGAACTACATGATGCATGGGAGTTATTATATTCTTGAGCATTAGATACGTCATTCTCTGATGAGTTATCTTCCCCACCCAGTTTTCGCCTCTTTGCTACATATTCATCACAGGGGCCCATTTTTCCAGGAATATGTTGTCCTTTTGAAGGGGAGCAGCTTGTTGCTAATGGAAGTATTTCGGCAAGATTATGATGAATGTGAATATTCAACAAAGGATCCAGGCGGAAATCCTCAGTGTGCTCTTCAGCTAAAGTCAACGATTCCTTATACAGTGATACAGCTTGAGTAAAATTTTGCTCAATTACAGCTATCCCAGCGAGCCCATTAAGAGCAACAACTAACCTTCTGAGAGCTTCCTCTCCTTCTATCTTGGTTTTACTTACAAGAACCTGCAGAAAAGGATTCCTTAAAGCACAAAGAACACATGCTACGACTTTCAAATAACATAATAACAGACTTATTATGATGAACACACCATTAATATTTCCTCCATAGTCATGGGAGACTGTTGGAGAGAACGCAGTCCTGAGCTTCCTACTTGAGGGTGACAGCTGGCTTGGCGAAGCTTCAGAAGTGTGTTCAGCAGCTTTCCTGCCTCCGCATGTGTGATGAAAGAATCTGATGATTTAGCTGCTGAGCATCCTGGGAGAATAAGCATGATGGTTTGTGAGACCTTAACATTGTTTCTCCTACTGGTAAATCGTGGTATTATTGTATTGCATCAGAATGACTCTTAAGTCTTAACTAAAATTTCAAAATAAACATTAACAACCTCTGACTTTTCTCTTCATAATATCATCTTTCATATGTTCAATGACTTCTCGGGCATAACTCACACAAGTTTCATGTTGCCTCTGGTAAAAATGCTCTTCAACTGGAGATAAAGTGAGCCAAGAGAGACATTCTTCCTGAGGTGGAAGCTGTAACTCATCTGCAACATGCACTTTTGAAGATCGCCACATGATTTCTTTAAAGAATTTATGTGTAAATTCCATAGCTCCTGCATCTCTCCTCTGAAGAGACGAGGGAAAAAATTCAGTGGTGTGATATACTCAAACTTTGAACTAACAAGAACTCGGTAAAACAACTGGATGAAAAAGCAAGCATGAGGAAAAATAAAGAGTTATACTTGATTAATATACCCAGATCAAAGATTCATCCAAGTAATATCTAAATAGTAACTACACTTTTTTTTTCCAATATAAAAAAATAAAAGAAAGAGAGACAATGATGGTTCTAGTTATCTCGCATCTCTGAACTTTTGGCATGGGCAAGCAGCCTCCAGCTTTAAAAGATAACAGCGGTGAATGTATCAATCTATACCTCATATGGATCTCGTATAACTTCAATCCACCACCTGGAAGCATTGAAAGGGCATGCTTTAAGAAACCGTAGAAGTCCATACAAGTCATCAAGTTTACGTTGTATAGGAGTCCCCGTTATGCACCAATGATGCTTCGCATACAGTCGCATAGCCATTTCTGTTGCAGCACCAGCATTACTCTCCACCATCTGAGCCTCATCCAAACAAATTCTCCACCAGAATATTCTGGTAAGAATAGTTGGAACAACAGGGTATCTGCAACAAGATGGCTGGTCATTATCTTGACAAATACAGGTCTAAAAGAAATTTGCATCTAAAGTTAGCAAGTGCTGTACTAAAACAAAGCAGTGAAGGATGTAAACAGTAAAAAAAAATTAAAATAAATAAAAATAAAAGTAGATTCTTTACAGCTTCATAACACAGCTTTTAACAATTAAATTATCGTGTTCTTGTAATTTTTGATGATAGAGCAGCAAAGAATAAGAGACGTAGCTAAAAGCTGAAAAGATCATCTCCACAACAAAGACAGGTGCATGCACATAACTCAACCTAATGTAAGGAGAAAGGTCTATGCTAGGCCACATCCTCACAAGCAGTTATGCAAAAAATTGAATCCATTACAATCAATGCATATTAATTTAGCCAACATTGACCAAAGAAAGCAGAAATCATGAATGTCATAAGTTTTTGATGAAACCTCTTTTGGAATCTCATTAAGCGTCGATCACCTTCATGCCTATCAGAGTCATGTGACAGGTCCGCTTTAAGCACATCATATGTTGTCAACACAATGTCAGCACTGATGAGTTCACTGATATCAATTACAGATGTGTTTGAAAAAGATGCCTCTCTTACACCTTCATAGACGCAAGTCTTTAAAGAACCTGAACGCGTATGGCTAAGATAATACGAAAAAGTCAGCATTTTCTCGAAAGCACATATGGTTCAGCATTATTCACATATGATGCTCCCGCATGCATTGCATGAATATTGACTAGATATAACTACTTAGAATGAAGTAAAGCTTACTGTGTGTGCCTTTACAACCAAAAAAATACTAGCAGTTAAAGAAAACAAAATTTTAGTAGTAAAGCATACTTTTCAGCTTCATTTTCAATACTGGGGATTCCAGCTACATTTTTCTTCTTCTTTGGTTTATAGCAGTAAACTAGCTCAAGAAAGTCACTTTCAAAATGTCCACCGAAACAAAAATTGCTTATGCCTGGATCAACTTAAACGGTGGCTCTCTGCTGTCTAGTCCAGGCCTAATACTTTTGCAAATCCTTTTCAAATCCTTTTCTACCAGAGTTACCACTCTGTATGTTAATAAGTTTATTCAAGCTATACTAAAGTTCAAGGATATAGTATCACGTGCCAAAAAACCTTATTACTTTTATTTACTTCAACAATCCACAGATATTAAAGAAAAATTACTAAATATTCTACAATTAAATTATACTTTCAGTAAAAAAAAATTATTAAAAAAAATCAAACAACTTTACATAAAGTCAATCTTAATGCATTCCTTTTTTGCCTGAACTTTAATGCAATTTTGAAATGCAGGATAATTGAAAATAGACATACCGCATAATTTCAGAATACCACTGGGGCAATATAGAAGCTGGACAGATTATAAGAGTGGCACCAGTAGCAACAGGAGAATTAGTGGCCTGTATCAGTTCTGAGCACAGCTGGCATATATATTCCTCATCTCTCACATCTATTGTGGCTGTATTCTTCTTTCTAGTATAATTCTTAACCACCGAACTCTTATCATGTTCTTTTTCATTAGAAGCCTCGTTGGATTTTATAGCCTTTCCTCTAGGTGAATAGCCCACACAATCGGCATGTTGCCATGCATCACATATGTCGCACTGTACCCATAGTCCTCTGTATCTGATACTTTCACTCACAGCTCCACATATACATTCAACTCGCTCCCTTTTTAATCTTTTAAGCTTTATTTTCAGATCCTCAGTATCTTGAATTTCAGCATCAGCAAATATGGGGTCTTCATCTGCTGACTTCTGATGAGCAAAGATGCAGGCGAGAAGTTCAACAGTTTTCCCCATGCCCATCTCATCTGTCGTGATCATAAAAATATCATTTTCATTGAATTCAATTAGGAAGCACCAGTCTTTCCTTCATTAATCCTCTGATGTTTCTCTCCTATAATATAAATACCTAAAAATAATTTCCTTCAATTGCAACGAACCATTTCTTTCAAATACAACACAGAATTGGGAAATGATGCTTTATTTAGATAACACGTTTAAGCATTTGTTTTTTTTTCCATTAATGAATGAAGGAAACACAGAAATAGGAATTTTGAAAGAACAAAGGTACTAGTTGATAGTGACTTCCCTAAATTGTATTGGCAGACGGTAGAACAGGTTGATGGAAACTTCAATTATTTGTTTCATGCCTAGTTTTCATTAAGCAGCTATAAGGTTAACCTATTTCAAAGAAATAGAAGCTTAGATAACCTGTTCCGTTGACAACTGAGTGGAACTAAGAGAAGGGGTGGATTCTGAAATCATTTCATAAGGCATTACTCTAAGTCTTATATATTACGAGTAAGTCCCACAGAATTCATGTTATACGAATCCAGACTTAGCTCTAGTGGAAGCATTTAATATGCAAAACCTAGCTTTTGACACGATGAAGTGTTTTAATATCTTCAAATCTGAAAACAAATCCAAACCAGCATTTTCAAGAAATTATATCGACACACAAGAAGTTGTAGGACAATGAGATTACCAGCAAGAATACCACCAGAGACGTACGTTGAAAAATGCTCTTGGTGCAGCGAAACATTTCCACTGAAAAAGATACATAACGAATTTCACAGTAAGCAGCCAAGAGGGGATGAAAGGGAGTGAAAGAACTTGTCGTAAAGGTAAACCAACAACATGAAGAAACTCTTTACTTTTACTGCCATAACACTCATAAACCGATTTGAAAGTCATACCTGAATGGGTTGTAGAACATTTTTGAACATCTGTCGAGAAATTGCAAGGGCAAACATAAAGGCGACATGAACTGACTTTTGGCCTCTTGGGCCAGACTTTGTGCATCGCTTTTCTCCCTCTGTACCATCCAGTAAGCTGCACGGCGCTGATATGGTTTCAATTCAGGAAGCAAATCAGGCAGGACATCTTGAAGCATTGCATCTTCTCTGTAGACAAGGTACACAAGAGATTAAGCATTACTAGACACAAAGTTAAAGGTTGGAGTTAGAAGAGGACACAACATTCAAAAGTGACTCACTTTGAGGGTTTAATGGCTTCATAGAACCCAGCAACATCAAACCTTGCATGTTTACTATGATTTGAATTAGCATGTCCAGTGTCAGTATGCGAATCAATTTCCATGTCTGTTGATCTACTGACTCCATACCTAGCCTCAGAAGTCACTACTTCTGGGTGTAGCCAAGCCATGACATTCATCATACTCTTTTTCCACACTTGCCTAGTATTGTCCAGAAGTGACTCACAAGCATTAAATGCACTCTTAAGTATCTCCACTCTGACCCTGATGGTTGACGTATCATTCACAAACCCAATGGACAGAGCTGGCCTCAGTGTCATAAACTTCAAACTTGCCAAGTGTACCAGACCAGAAATACCTTCATCTGGTCCATCAAAACTCCCTGACAAGATTACTGAGCAGGTGTCCTTGACCATGTCCATATACTCGCTTGAACATGTTTTAACGAATTCCAAAGATATATCAGCAGAGGACAACAAAGGCCAATGACCAAGCTTAATACGACCAATGAACTCCTTCACATTAGATAACCGGAACCTTAAGGAGTAACTATCGCAATTCAAACCCCCACTAACAACATCACTGCAAAACCCTTCTCTGAAGGTCAAATCTGTTAAAACCACTTCAGCAATATCAAGGTGCTCATCTGATCCCCAATTAGACCGATCAACTTCCACAAAATACGGTCTATCAACTTCATCTATGTCATTCTTTTGCGTTTCTCCATTTAAAAGCCTCCCCTCATCCAATTCTCCCCTGCCAGCAGTTGCTTGACTCTCTAATACAATCCCACCTGACCGGTGAGGCCGGCTTTGCTTCCTTCTACCCATCCCTATAAAACCAAAAC